>PVJD01015076.1:0-26485 GCA_004026545.1 Mormoops blainvillei | reverse complement strand
AAAGAAAGAGAGAGAGAGAGAGAGGAAAAGAAAGGGGAAGGGGCTGCGAGTGGCCTGCGTGTGTCTGAGAGTGGAGTCCATATTCTAAGCCAGCCGAGTCCTGCCATAATTCTGGCCATTTGCTCCTGTGACTCCAGGTCCCGCCCCAGCCTGACCCAGGCCCTCTCTCCTTGGACCTAGCCCAAGCCTGGTCTGGGAATCTTGGTCCAGAGGATAGGGGAGGGATGCGCTTACTCAGCTCCGGATTCCATGGTCCCCGCAGGGCTGGTCTGTGAGGCCCTTTCCCCAGGGGTCCTGGGGCCTGTACTGGCTTGGGGCTGGGCCCTGAGCAGGCTCAGCTTCCTGTGTGGCTGAGAGAGGAAGTTTGATGGGTGACGTCCTGGGAGGGAGGCCCCCACCCCCACCCACTGTGAGAAAACCAGGCATCCTGTCTCCTTGCTCAGGGTGGGTGGGCAATGGGTGGCTCAGAGGCAGGACCCCAGTCCCATCCTGCCAGACCAGGCCAGGCCAGGTCTGGTCCCTGCTATCATACTGAAGCCTTTCCCTCTCCATGCAGCCCAGGGTTCACAGTTTGCCTAAAATACTTCCTCTTCCCTCAACTCTCCTTTCCTTTGGTCTAACTGCACCAGATATTCCTTGTCAGACCACAAGAGGGCGCTGGACCAGAGATTCGTCTTGGTGCTGGGATGACCTGCAGCCAATAGCAGTCAGAACACAGGCTCTGACAGACAGACTACACACGCAGCCAGGAAGTGATTGTCACAGACAAACAGGCCAGCACAGTCACAGACAGTAGACAGACACAGACACACCAAGTCATACAGGCAGGATACAGTCATGGACACAAACTGACAAGCACAGAGGGACAGCATGCACAAGGAGCAGTCCTCACCCAGCCAGGTGATAGATGCAGAGGGATAACACACAGACACAGCTGCAAACAGTTCCAGACAGAAGCAACAGACAGATGGACACACGTGCAGAGATCACACTGTCAATACAAACAAGATAACAGAGAAATTGGCCCAGGTGGCAGACAGAAATGCAGAGAGCGCAGGCACGGCTAGAGCAGTAACGAATGGGCAAAGTCAGGGCTCAGCCACAAGTCAGGTTCATAGCCAGACATAGTTACATGCATGGAAAGAGACACAGCGGGACACACCCAAGCAGAGCTGCAGACTCAGGGAGAGACAGACACACAGGCATGCAGATGTCATGCTGAAATACAAGGATTCATAGACGCACTTGCAGGCTTGAATCAAGCTTTTGATATGGTCTGTTATTATAAAAGATAGGTCAAGTAAGTGGTTAAGAGAATGATTTTGGCATCAGAGAGATCTGGGTTCAAGACCTGATTCAGTTCTTTAGTGTCTGTGTGACCTTAGGTAAATCATTTGATCTCTCTGTATTAGTTATTATTGCTATGTACCAAATGTCCCTAAGTTAGTGGCTTAAAAGAACACACATTTATGATATGACATCTCTGTGGGGGACCCAGGGCTCTGGGCACAGCTTAGCTGGGTCCTCTACTATGGGGTGTCTCAGTTATAATCAGGTATGTCTGTTGGGCTGCGGCCTCATCTGAAGGCTTGACTGCAGAAGGAACTCTTTTAAACCCACTGTGTGACTGCTAGCAGGATTTAGTTCATTGTGGATTGTTTGACTGAGGGCCTCAGTTCCTTGCTGGCTGTTAGCCAGAGGTTGTGCTCAGTTCTTTGCCATGTAAACCTTCCCATCATGCTGATTGTTTTATCAACTCGAGCAAGCTTAGAAGGCAATGTAGTTCATCAAGACAGAGGTCGCAGCCTTTTGTAATCCAATCTCAGAAGTGACATTTCATCACCTTTGCCATAACTTGTTGGTTAGAAGCCACTGCCAGGCCCAGCTGACACTCAAGGAGAGATCGCACAAGGGCATGAATGGGGGACATGGGAGTCACTGGGGTCATCTTAGAAGCCTCCCCACACTCTCTGTGTCTTCATTTTCTTACGCTAATATGAAGAAAACAAAACTCTTACCTTCCAGTGTGACGTGAAGTCATTCATTTGCTTGCCTGTCCATTCAACAAATAATTACTGAGGTCCTGTGTTGCATCAAGCTGTTCTAGGCACGTGGTGACCAAGGTCGATGAAATCCCTGTCCTCGTGAATCTTACATTCCAGTGGGGAGGTAAAGAGACAGACAAAAGAAACAAGTATATAAATAGGTAAGTAATGGAGAGCTACTGGGTACTAATTTAGAGTTGCCAGGGAGGCTGCCCAAGGGAGGCATCGGTTTGAGCTGAAGCCTGCAGGTAAAAAGAGGCTAGCTATTCACACCTTTGGAGAAAAGAAACTGCATTTGTAAAGGCCCTGAGGTTGAACCAAGCTTGTTATGTTTGAGCACATGACAAAGGTATTCTCAGTTTAATGAGTAAGAGGGAGGGTGATGGGGGTGTAATCAGCAGGAGGTGAAGACCAAGGTGCAAACTGGGGTTTCAATCTGAGTGAGTCATGAGACAGTTTTGAGCAGGGGAGGGACATGTTCTTATTTGCATATAAAGGCACATCTCTGGCTGTTGTGGAAACAGAACACATTACAGGGGGCAGGGGTGGTCGCAGGGAGCTCAGGGAAGTGATTGGGTGGGTTGTCTGGGTGAACAAGAATGGTGACTTAGATCCGAATACAGACAGGTGGAGAGAAGAGGTCAGATTCAGGATACATTTTGGAGACAGAGACAGCTGGATTCAACAAGAGATAGGCAGGATCTACTGGCAGTCGGAAACGATGAACCCAGGCTGATTCCTAGGTCTGGGGTTTAGCAGTGGGAGGGTGCTGCTTATCGAGGAAAGGGATGTTTTAGGGGCAGAATAGGGAGCTCTTTTGTGGCCCCTTAGGTTTGAGATGACAAAGACAGCAAGCAAGTTCACTGCCTAGCCTATCATCTGCTCTACCACCCAGCTCTGTGCTGGGCCTGTTCAGGTGAGTGTTGCTGTGGGTTGGATATCCAGGCTGCCTTTCTCACACCCCTCCTGCCTTCTGATGGTGGGAGGACCCAGGGAAGGGGCTGGGGCCTCAGAGCGGGTACAATGGTCCGGCAGAGAGTGTGGTGAGAACGGCTGATTGGCTGTCAGTAGCCCTTCCTTCTGCTTTTCCTCCCTCCTGGTTTGCCTTCCTTTGCACTGCAGAAGCTGGGAAACACTACATTTCCTAGACTGCTTTACAGCCCTGGTTTGGGATGCAGAACTCATCCTCCCGATTAGAAATGCTTGAGAGACTTGGAAGGCAGAAGTGAGGCAGACCCGCCTCCTCTCTCTGCGTGTGTGTGTGTGTGTGTGTGTGTGTGTGTGTGTGTGAATCCTGATGGATATTTATTACAGTTAATTTTATTTTACATTCATTGTAGTTAATTTTTGTTCAGCTCTGTGGATCTTAGGAGGTGTCCTTGAACTTGATAGTCCTAATGGCAGCCTGCTGCCTCTCCACATTTCTTACTAAGCAGAGGAAGCAGCTCTTTGGTGATCAGCTTTGTGCTCTTGCAGCCTATCCTGGGGCTACTCGAAATGTGGTCTCATAGGCAGCATCATCAGTATCACCTGGGAACTTGTTAAACATGCAAGGTCTTGGGCCCCATTCCTCGGACCGGCTGAATTAGAAACTCTAGGGTGGGGCTATGTGCTAGCAAAGTGTTCCCAGTGATTCTTTTGCACACTGAAGTTTAAGAGGCATTTGCTTCCAGGCCACTCTCTCAACCCTTCCAATGGTGCTGTAAGTCTCTAAATCCTTGTATTAAATCTCTTTCTGCTTTATATCCCTAGAATGGTCCCCGCGCGAAACTCTAGGTAATAAAGTGGAATCAGAGTTCTAGGCTTAAACTGTCAGGCTTTGAACCCCAGCTCACTGCTTCATAGTCATGGGACCAAAGTGTAATTTCCAAAGATGGCCACGGCGATATCTCCCACCCCACATGCTCTTATGGAATCTTGCTGCTCTACACTCCACTCCAGAGGTGGAGTCTGTACCTCACCCACTTGAGTCTGGACATGACTTTGTGACGGTCTCAGTTAGGAGTCTAGAGGACACCAAGTGCCTTTTGAAGCTAGGTCAGAGAAATGCAATGCATTTTGCTTGCACTCCTGGAATGTTTGCTTTTGGGGAACTCGACCACCATGCTGTGAGGAAGCCCAAGCAGACTATAGAGAGGTACTGACACTCTCCTTCTATCTGCCCTTGCTGTGTCCCCAGATGACAGTTGGCATCAGATTGACACCCATGTGAGTGAGCCACCTTGAAAATAAATCCCCCAGCCTCCATTTGAAATTCTCTAGCTAATGCCACGGGGAGCAGAGACAAGTTACCCTTCCGAGCCCTGCTCAAATTATGGATTTAGGGATGAAATAAATAACTGTTGTTGTTTAAAGCCCCTGAACTTTTGGGGGTAGTTACACAGGAAAAGCTAACTGATACACGTTGTCTCTAAACCTCGGTTGGAAAAAAGATAAAAGCTCAGGCGTGGTTGGTGTGAGGGTTACATGAGATGAGACATGCACCAGGACATCCAAGTGCTCCATCCATGTTAGTGACTGTTATTTGACAGGACTGTCCCTGGGATGCTGGCTCCAGGCTGCTCTCTCCCCAGATTCCTTCCCTAGAGACCTCCCCCTTTGCTTTCCGTGCTTCCTAGATGCCCCGCAGAGAATGGCAGCAGCTCCATCCCAAGCACTCCCTGTGCCAGGCAATGTACCCACAAGATCTTGAATCCACACAAACGTCCTTGGGGGGTGTGTGTGGGGATCATGGGGGGAAATATATGATCCCATTTTACAGGTGAGTAAGTTGATGATTGGAGAGGGTAAATGGCTTGCTCAACACCGCACAGTTAGTGGCATAGCCTGGTCTGTCTGACTCCAGAATTTCTACCTCCTACCCTCCTACCCTCCTACCCATGACCAGATGTCCCTTCAGAGCCCACCTCTACCCTGTAGGAGAGCGGGGAGCCCTTGCTTGGCCTCCCCACAGAGGGATGGAAAATGCACTCAGCAGAAGCAATGGCAGGACAATAATTTATTTATTTATTGAGGGTGAGGCAGAGGGGAGGAGGCGGGGAGGGTGGGGGCACAGCTTCTCTTGTCCACATGATTCAGGGCTTCTCCCTCCACAGCAACTCCTCACGATCCCTGGAAAGCCAAGGTCAGTTGGAGCTGAGGGGACTGAGTTCAAGGATGAAACAAGGGGTTTACAGGAGTCAGAGAGAAGTCAAGGTCAGAGGGCAGGTGGGCTTGTGGGGTCAAAGGTGAGGCGAATTTGGAGGTGAAGGGATGCTCAGTGGGAGGGGTGGTCATAAATGAACTGGGGCTTCTTGGTCTGGGGGTGCATTGGATTCATGGGGAAGGTCAAAGGTGAAGGAGTGGTCGGTGAAACAGGGTTTATGGAGTTAAATGTGGGGCAAAGTGGGGCTCCAGGGTCAAAGGTCGGCTGAGGTCAGGGGTGAAGTGAAGGACGTAGGGTCAGATGGTCAGAGGTGAGTCAGGCTTAGAGGTGATGCAGGGATCCCAGGGCCCAAGAGGGGCTCTAAGGGGTCAAAAGTGAGCAGCCTAGCAGGGGTGGGGGCAGACATGAAGCGAACGAGGTGACCCTAGGCCACCTCCTCCTCAGCCTCTTCCTCAAACTCGCCCTCCTCAGCTGTGGCATCCTGGTACTGCTGGTACTCGGACACCAGGTCATTCATGTTGCTCTCGGCCTCGGTGAACTCCATCTCGTCCATGCCCTCGCCCGTGTACCAGTGCAGGAAGGCCTTGCGCCGGAACATGGCAGTGAATTGCTCAGAGATGCGCTTGAACAGCTCCTGGATGGCCGTGCTGTTGCCGATGAAGGTGGCGGCCATCTTTAGGCCCCGGGGCGGGATGTCGCACACGGCCGTCTTCACGTTGTTGGGGATCCACTCCACGAAGTAGCTGCTGTTCTTGCTCTGCACACTCAGCATCTGCTCATCCACTTCCTTCATGGACATGCGGCCCCGGAACACGGCGGCCACCGTCAGGTAGCGGCCATGGCGAGGGTCACAGGCAGCCATCATGTTCTTGGCGTCAAACATCTGCTGGGTGAGCTCTGGCACCGTTAGGGCCCGGTACTGCTGGCTGCCCCGGCTGGTCAACGGGGCAAAACCGGGCATGAAGAAGTGCAGGCGGGGGAAGGGCACCATGTTCACGGCCAGCTTGCGCAGGTCAGCATTGAGCTGGCCCGGGAAGCGCAGGCAGGTGGTGACCCCGCTCATGGTGGCCGACACCAGGTGGTTGAGGTCCCCATAGGTCGGCGTGGTCAGCTTTAGGGTGCGGAAGCAGATGTCATAGAGGGCCTCGTTGTCAATGCAATAGGTCTCGTCGGTGTTCTCCACCAGCTGGTGCACAGAGAGCGTGGCGTTGTACGGTTCCACCACAGTGTCTGACACCTTGGGCGAGGGTACCACACTGAAGGTGTTCATGATCCTGTCGGGAAACTCCTCCCGGATCTTGCTGATGAGCAGTGTGCCCATCCCGGATCCCGTGCCTCCGCCCAGCGAGTGGGTCAGCTGGAAGCCCTGCAGGCAGTCACAGCTCTCGGCCTCCTTCCGGACCACGTCCAGGACGGCGTCTACCAGCTCTGCACCCTCTGTGTAGTGACCCTTGGCCCAGTTGTTGCCAGCTCCAGACTGCCCTGAAGAGGGAAGGGAAGGGGCACACAGGTGGTTTTGGGAAGAGCCCACCCAGCTCCACCTCCAGCCATCCTAGTAGCTGAACAATAATAACAAAATTATTATATATGACATAAATTACTATAATTTTGTGGTTATTATTAATTGTCCTCTCTGCTTCTCTCCCTGCCCTCCTTCAGCTGTTCCCTCTGCCTGGTGCATTTTTCCTGCCTTCAGTGCTCTAATCATCTTTTAGGCTGCAGGCGTTAATAATGACGATAATGAAAACAACAGCAAATGCTCATTTACCTTTTCCTCTGTGCTAGGCATCATTCTAAACTCTTTACACATATTAGTGGCTTTAAGCCTCACAACTCTGTGAAGTCGCTTTTTTTGTAATCCCTATTTTAAAGATGAAGAGACGGGCACGGAGAGACTGAGGAGCCAGCCCAGCGTCACCCAGCTGACTGGATAAGTGCCTGAGCTTTACTTATTTATATTGTCATCCCACCAACCTCCACCAGGATGTCAGCTGCAGAGGGGAAGAGAGCTGTGTCTGTTTTGTTCTCAGCTATATTGCCAGGGGATACAGTAAGGCATGCCATGCAGTAGGTGCTCAATAATTATTTGTAGAAAGCACGAAGTGGCAGAGCTGGGATTTGTGCGCGGGAAGCCTTCTCTATCCGCCTCCCACCCTGTCCTGCCCCGCCCCGTATCAGATGTCTCCCCTGGGCTCCCACAGTGGCCTGCATGTTGCCATCACAGCCCTGACTGCCATGGCCACCTCCCTCACTGGGCTGTGGGGCTGGCGGTGGGGAATTTTCACCAAGCATTTGGAAACTAAAAGAATAAGGGGGCTTCCCTGTCTGTGCTCCATGCCTGGGACTCACCAAACACAAAGTTGTCAGGCCGAAAGATTTGGCCAAAGGGGCCGGAGCGAACCGAGTCCATGGTGCCTGGCTCCAGGTCCACCAGCACGGCTCTGGGTACGTAATTTCCTCCTGCAGGGAAGCAGATGGAGGTCAGCTGGGGTGAGCGCCAGGAGCCAGCATGCTGTGCCCTCCCAGCCCCTCCCCACCCTCCTCCCCAAGGTGCCCCTCCACCCTACCTGTGGCCTCATTGTAGTATACGTTGATTCTCTCCAGCTGCAGGTCACTGTCCCCATGATATGTGCCCGTGGGGTCGATGCCATGTTCATCACTGATCACCTCCCAGAACTAAACAAGTGGAGGAGGTGGTGGTGGTTAGAACCAAGAGAGCGCGAGAGGGGATCCAGGCTTGCCCTGACCTCCACCTTCCCAGCTCGGGACCCCCAACCACCTCCCTGGCTGCTACCTGTCTCCCAGCAAGGTGAACAGGGGACCTAGAGGCATGGTGGGGAGGCAGGGATGAAACAGCAGGAAGGGAGATGTGGGGGCGGGGTGAGGCAGAGTCACCACTCCAGCCAAGGCTGCTGGTGTCAGTGCACCCTGGCTGCAGCCGCGGGGCGAGGCTGGGACTCTTTGTGCGTGTGCAGGGGACAGTGGGCCAGCTGTGAAGCCAGCTGTGGCCAACAGACAGAAGGCTGGGCCCCACCCCATATCGGCCTCTTTGTTCCCAGCCTGGCCCTGCCCCCGGGCCCCCTCCCCCACTGTCCTTGGGGTGCTGGCCTCCTGGGGACCTCGTCCGCCCAAAGGCCCAAGGCAGGGAAGCTCCGCGGAGCTCAAGAACCCCTCGCTGCTCTTTTTGGCCGCCTCGCGGGGCCCGGTCCCTCGCGCACCTTGGCTCCGATCTGATTGCCGCACTGGCCGGCCTGCAGGTGCACGATCTCGCGCATGGCGGTGGCGCTGGTGGTGGACGCGGCGGCGGCGGCGGCGGTGGCGGCGGTGATGCTGGGAGCTGTGGTGGTGGGGCGGGAGGTGGACGCGGCGGCGGCAACGACGAAGCACGGTCCCTGCGCTCCCCCGGGTGCCTCTATAAGAGAAGACGGGGTTCGCGTCACGGCCTGTCACTGGCCCGCTCCGCCCCCTGGTCCCGCCCAGGACGGAGCGGGCGGGGGTGGTGGAAGCTTCCTCTCCAGCGACCCACCCAGAGCAGAGGTGGGAGACCCGTCAGGCGCTATCAGTAATCTGTACTCCCTTCCCTCTCTGCCCCCAGCCAGGGCGGGCGACTCGGGTTTTGCAAAGATTGGGCAGAGGAAGGGAGACTCCGGGCAAACCAGCGGCCGGGAGATCCTGCTTTCCACCCCCACACTCCACCCCGGCCCGGAAGACCCTGCCTCAGTTTCTCTGTCTGCAGCCTCCCCCAACCCACCCCATTCCATTTATGTACCATTCGCCAGAACCTTTGTATTACTGGGAGGGCTCCTAGTGGGGTCGAGCTGGGGGCTCCGGAGTTGCGGTATGTTTTGGGGAGGGGGAGGACGGTCGGTTCCAGGAGGACTTGTCTTGAAGCGGAGTAGTCAGTAAAACCACGACTTTCCTTCCACGTTTTACTGGATTCCTTGTGGAAGCTGATGGAGGCTTGAGGGGTCCTTGCGTTCCCCCTGGACACTTCCGTTGGGCTTTGGGTTTGTAGCAGTCGGGGCCACCCCAGCCTTGCCTGGGGTGGAACAACAAGGAGTAAGACTTATAGCTGGATTTCACACTGGGGCGAGGGATAGTGAGCTTTGGGGAACTGCCTTACTTTATCCAGATTGGCACCTTTCTGCTCCCGTGTTATAATTAATTACAAGCTATTATCCGACTTTTCATATTTTTTTGTTGGCCCTGTGACATTGTGTGGGCAGGTTTGACTCTCTGTGGCTGAATTTTCTCATCTTCAAGACAGGCAGTCAGGAATGCTCAACCCCCAGTCCGGCTGGGAAGGTCAGATGAGATGGCGCAGTGAGCAAGACAGCCCATTTCCCCTCACACCAAGTGAACGATAAATTGTAGCTATTGGTATTACAAGTTATTATTAGGGACTGGACAAAACTTCCCATGCTGCCCCTGACGTGAAGGCCAGACCCTTTTTTGATGGCAACCTCCAGCTCTGCCACCCCAGCAGCCTCCTCACCTTCCAGGGCTTCCCACTATTGTGGGGTGGCAGCTGAGTCAGTGGCTTGACTTTGGCTGTATGGCTGGTACTTCCCATGCAGCAGTGGCCTCTAGTTTTAACTAAAGGCATGCCCCTGCCCCTGCCAGTGGTTCTCAGCTGGTGGCAATGCTGCCCTCCAGGGGATGTGGCAATATCGGGGGACATTTTTGGCTGTCATGCCTGGATGGCAGTCACTAGCTGGAAAGGAGCTGGAGGTGTGCTACTAGTCTCTAGTGGATGGATGGCGCAAAACGTCTCCAGTGCCCAGGACAGTCTCTCTCCTCCCCTCAACAAAGACTTATCTGGCCCCAAATGTCCACAGTGCTGAGAATCCCCGTGTTAAGTAACTGGGAAAAACAATTGAGTTAGACCCCTAGCTCACACTGGACTCCAGAACAAATTCCAGATAAATTAGGTGGTGTGACCCCAGCATCTGTGAGTCGCCTCCTCTCTCCACTCTATTTACATATGTGCAGTACCCTTAGTGGGACAGGTTACTTACCCAGGAGAAGTCAAATAGGGAGACAGATTGTTAAGTGGCCAAGCAGTTTACAGCCATCTAGTAAACTGCAAAATCCTCACTTCCCAACCAAGGACACTTGAGGGTAAATAGTTAAGCAAAACAAAAACAAAAACAAAAAAACTACGCGCAGACACAGACAACACTATGGTGATTATCAGAGGGAAAAGGGGGAGCATGCCCACGCCTTTCTTCCCCCACAGGCACGCATCTCCTGAACTCTAAGGGTCCCCACGAGACTAGCAACTAGAGGAGCGATGGGCAGTGGCAGCTCAGCCAGGGCTAACACTTGAGCCTGTCTCCGAGGCCCCCGTTTTCTCTGACTTTCCAGTGAGCTCACTTCTTCCCTATAATGTTTCTAAGGAGTCAAAGCAGAGCCCCGCCTGGGCTCTCTCCTGTTGCTCTTTCTGCCCTGAGCCCTTCCTTGTTTCACTGGCCCCAGCTTTAATAAATTAACTCTCAAAATCACCTGGACTTGTGTTGTGAAATCTTTCCTACACAAAGTCGAGAGCCCACACACTACAGGCCGGCCTGAGGCAACGCTTCTGTAGGCCTGGTCGCCTTCTGGTAACACTAGGGCCACAGTAGTCAGATGGTTACAGAATGCAGAATTCCTTGAGGGGGAGGTCAATGGAACCCCCTAACCTAGGAATTCTCAGCCGGGGTCGTTTTGGCCCCTCGGGGACACTTGTTGATGTCTGGAGACATTTTTGGTCATTAAAGCTTGGAGTTGCTCCTGGTATCTGGTGGGTGGAGGCCAGGGACGCTGCTCAACAACCTGCAATGCACGGGATGGCTCCTGCGGAAAAGAATTATCCAACCCTGCATGTCAAAGTCAATAGTGCCAAGATTGAGAAGCCTTGGTTTAGATGGACTTTGGAGGTGTTGCCCAATGTAATTTTTGTTGAAATTGATCCCTGAGACATGGCACCCAGACTGAAATAGGAGGTCTACCAATCCATGTTAATATACATAAAAAATTCATAAATGCTGTGTTGGCATTTCTTAATTTTTAAAAATATGTTATGAGTCATAAAAACAGGTTTTCTGTGACACCCCACAAGGGCAGGGCTAATTTGGGGTATGGTCTGACGTCCAGAGAGACAGAGCTTCCTGAATTAGCTCACCTGGGAAGGGATAGCTCCCCGGAGAGTACTGGCCCTGCAGTGGGTGCCCTCTACCTGTATCTGCATCTAGGCACTGCTTGGGCTCCCTGATGGCCTTGGTGACAAGGGGAGGGGAGGATCCAGAGGGAGGGTAAGAGGGAAGAGAATGAGAGCGGGGACAGGTGGCTTTCTAGCCACCAGCTGGGCCCTGGCATCGCTGGAGATATAAAAAGGCCAGAGTATTAGAAAACCTGCAAGGACAACATGGGGAGGAGATGAGGGTGGGCTGATGCCATCTGCACTCCATGGTTGCCACTGCCCCAGCCTGGCCTCTCCCGGACTCCCATTCTGGGAGGTGAAGAGTGCCAGATATACCCATGGCTCCCCAGCAAGCAGAACCTGCCTGGTGCCCAGGCTTCCCATGGCATTACCTACCACTCAGAAAGCCATCGAGGCTCCTTGTAGGGATCTGAAGACCGTATCATAGGGGTGGTGCCAATAGTCCAAAAGCCAGTTGGATCCAGTGAACGGAGCCAGGAAAAAGAAAAGGAGCTGGGTGGTGGGTCATAAGGGCTGGGCTTTCCATCCTCAGGAGCCGACCTGCACATAGAGCTGGAGGGGAGGGCGGGCACCCTGAAGCCCTAGGAGTGGACACCCATCCAAACCAGCGGCTATGTTTTGCACCCATCTGCCTGTCTGATCCTGGGTGGCCGTCGTGTGAGGCAGGACATTCGTCTTGCCAATTTTGTATGGAAATGGACTTCAGCATCTAAAGAGGGTATTGGCTGTGGCCCCTGACCCCAAAGTTGTAAGAGAGCTTCGTGCCGGATGAGTTCCCAAACAGGCGAGACACAATGGGTAGGTTCCCGCTACGGCCTGAAACTGCCACCTCCTGCGAGCACCAGGTCTCCAATCTAGTTACGTTGGGCTTGGCAGGGACCCTGCAAAGAGCAGGGGCTGGGCTCCTGATTTTGAAATGCAAAACAGAAACAAATTATTTTTTAAATTCAATTTATTGAGGTTCCATTGGTTAATAAAATTACATGGGTTTCAAGTGTACAGTTCTATAATACATTATCTGTTAAAAATATCCCATTTTAAAATAACAAGTTAATTTTACTTCCTTGAAACTAGCAGGAAGAATGAGAAAGTGGACTGTTGTGTGCTTCTAGGAGAAATTAGGTATGGGGACTTAGAGAACGCTCGAGGCATGGGAATTCAGGGAGACCCAGAACATTCTGCTCACGAAATCGACTGCCCTGTCTTTACAAGGTGTGCAAACCCAGAGAAAGGCCTGCCTCCTGTCTGCCATGTAGGGGGCCACACTGCTACCCTGCCTGCGTACCTCGAGGGCATTGCTGACGTATGCCCCAGCCACCAATCCGCCCTGGGTGGATTGTTTTGCCTATTGTTAAGGATAATAGTCATATTTAGGCCAGATCCTGTTCGAAGTGCTTTGAGTATATCAGCTTGTTTATGTTTTAACTTAAGAAACTACCACCCTAGGAAGCAGGTGCTGTTTGCATGCCCATTTCACAGATGCAAAAGTGAAGACCCAAGGAGGGGTCTGAGTGTCTTACCCAGTGTAACACATAGTTGAAGCTGGGATAGAGAACTTACATTTCAGCTTCAAAGACCCTGCTTTTTTATCACAGCAGAAGCTGTAGTTACTCTGTTACTCGGTCTTTTAAAGAGGGTTACTTTGTTACTTGTCAGTCAATGGGTTGTCTTTCAGGAAGAAGTGTTGCTGGATTGCTGGTGTGAAAACATCCGTGTGACTGTCACATGCTCCGTGGCCTGGGCCTCTGTCTGTGTCATCGTATCTGTTCACCGTGGTGCCTGGGTGCTCAGAGCTGGCTCCCATGTGTGTGATCCAATTCTACCACTGGGATCTATGCTTTCTTTGTCCACTGGGCCCATGGGTCATCGGCTGCTTCCCAGAGGGTTTCCTTCTCCCCATCTCCTCCTGCCGCCTCACTACCCAGCCTTTAGACCTACACCTCAGCTGGGTCTGATTTCCCTCCCCCTGCTCCTGGCAGAACTCAGCCCTGGCAATGGACCTGGCCTGGCACGGGCCGTCTCCAGCTGCAGGGAGGAGGAGACAGGGCTCTGGAAATTACCATTGTGGGATAAGGACACTGAATGAGCCTTAAGAGAAGACAGACCCTGCCCATGCTTGCCATCCCAACTCCAGGGGCACCCACACAAACTCTATGGAAGCCGTGCCCGGCACTGCTGGCACCAAGCGTGGGGTGGGAGGGGGAGGGGGACAATGGAGCATTCTCTGACGTTGCCGGGTGTTGTGGCCTGCTTCCCACCAACACTCACCATCAGATACACCATGGTATACATTCCGAAAGAGGCATGCTCAGAATAGAAGGGTTTCCTGGGGGATGGGCAGGGGGAGGGCTGACATCAGCTGCAGCTGGGGTGAGGAGGGGACGCTTCCTGGGTTCTCCTCCCTGTCTGCTCACTTGCCTGGCATTGAGGATGTCTTCAGGGTGCCCAGTGCAGGCGTAGTGGGTGATGTAGCCACTCTTGCAGTTAAAGGAGTCCCGGTCAGGCAGGTACACAGGCAGGAGGCGGGGCCTTGGGTTACCTGTGGTCATCTTGGTGATGTTGGTCAGGGAGCAGCTGGCCATGCCACCAAACACAAAGGCGCCCAGTTGCTTGTAGATCATGGTCATGTAGGCGCTGCTCATGAGGGCTGGTGAGCTCAGCCACAGGGCTTGGACTCAGATCGTCTCTCCCAGGATGATCTGCAGGGCGGGAGTAGAGTGGGGTGGGATCACTGCTGAGGTGGGGGGGTTAGGGAGCAATAAGAGTAGAAAATACCCGACCCTTTTTCTCAGATAGGTTGCATTTTCCACTTCATATGGAAAGGAAGGTGTGGTTTCCCAATGAACCAGGCAAAAGTGTGGGGCTTCTCATTTCTTAACACACACACACACAGACACACACACAGACACACACACACACACAGACACACACAGACACACACAGAGAGAGAGAGAGAGAGAGAGAGAGAGAGAGAGAGAGGGAGAGAGAGGGAGTACACTGGGATCTTCTCTATGTCTGAAGTGGGCAAGATTTCCTATTTTACTAAGGCAAGGGACATGGCTTCCCATTTTGCCCAGAAAAGGGGTGGGACACCCCCCTATTTTATGTAAGTTTTGGGCAGGAGTTCCATATCTGAAAGGGGTAGGACTTCCTGTTACACCAGGAAAAGGGGTGGGCTGGTACCTAGTTTATGTCAGATGTGGACAGGATTTCCTGTTCTGTATCTGAGAGGGGTGGGACTTCCCATTATATCAGGAAAAGGGGTGGGACATCTCCCTAGTTTATGTCAGACATAGGCAGGATTTCCTTTCACATATCTAAAAGGGGCAGGGCTTCCTGTTATACCAGGAAAAGAGGACAGACTTCCTCCCAAATGCCTGAAAATGGCAGGACTTCCCCTTTTACCAGAAGAAATAGGTAGGATGTTCCCACTGTGTTTGAAAGGGAGATATTCCCACACTCTTCAAAAAGGGGCCGGACTGCTTCCTGCTTTACGCATGTAAGGGATGGGGCTTCCCTGTTCACTAGGGGATGTGGATAAACTCTTCTTCTTGTTGGATGCCTAAGGCAGAGAGGCTGGCATTTCCTCTATTCTACATCAGCAAGGGGTGAGCCTTACATTTTCCTCAAGGAAAAAAAATTTCTATGCCAATGAGCAGCAAGATTTCCCATTTCATTAGGAAAAGAGGTGGCACTTCCTCCAGCCTTAGGCCTGTAATGGGCGGGATTTCCCACTTTGCCAGAAAAGGGCTGAACCTTGCCTGTGGCACGTCACCTCTGCATGGGGCGATAGCGGCCAGCCCCTGACCGGGAAAGTGGAGATGAAGAAGGCCACAGTGACAAGAGTTGAGTCCTCAACAATGTAAGGAGCCACCAGGGAGTATTTGATGATGGTGTCAGCACCAAAGCAGCCCCGGATGTGGGGGACTAACAACCCGCCTTCACTCGGCATGGGAGGGATGCTGATGGCAGGGGGCGGCGAGGACCCCGTTCTCGGACTGGTCACCCAAGGCTTACTCTCCTTAGGCATTCTGGGCAGTGTGTCCTCCCCGTGTCTTCACACCCGGATGTGGTGGGGGTGTAGGAAGGCTGTGCAGGGAGAATGGTCTGGCCAGAAGGCCAGAGGAAGACAGAGTCCCAGGGACCCTTTCTTGGGTGGAGTTCTGTGAATGAGGTAGGTAAGGGATAAGGATAATGAGGGGACAAGGGTGGAAGGGCTCACTTTTTCTGTATGTGTGGGTCCCGATGTGTGCATGTGTGTATGATTGTGGCTGTGTGTGTATGTCTTTGCACCTGTGAGTGTGTATCTGTGCATGTGGAGGTGTTTATGGATATCTATGTCTCTGTAACATACTACATGAGTATGTCTCTGAGCATGTATGTTTTTTCTAGTGTGGCTATATGAGTGTATATAGAGGTATGTTTCTTGGTGTATGTGTATTTCTATGTAGCTATGAGTTGGGGTGAATCTTGTGTGTTTTTTTGGTGTGTATGAGTCTCTATGCCTTTGCATGTATGTGACCATGTGTTTTTGGAAGTGTGTATATGTGGTGGGTCCTGGTATGTGCACCTATGTGTTTGGGGATGTACATGAATGCAGATGCATGTGCCTTGGTGTGTGTCCATACCATGTCTCATGTGTATGTGTTACACGAGTAGCTGTGGTGTGCCTGGGTGCACGTGTGAGTACATGGGCTCTTTTCTGTGATCTGTGTATGCATGTGAGATTATGCACACGTGTCCATGGATGTGTGGGTTGTGCTGGTGTGTGTGTGGTTGTGTTTAGGGTCTGTGTGCGTGTTCGTGCCTGTATCTGTAGCTCTGTAGCTGGTTGATCTGGGAGATATTGGTGCAAATGTGCATGAGCAGGGTCCGGGGCCCTGACACTGCCACTCTGAAGTCAGGAAAGGCAGGGGCTCTGTCTCCGGCAGGTGCCAGCTCTTTGTTAGGCCCATCCACCCCCAGAGCCTGCATCCGGGCCTGCTGCTCCACTCCTCTGGATCCTGTCATTCTGTTGCCCCCTGAAGTTTGGTGGGGCTAGGCAGCTGGAACCCAGCCTCTCACACCCCCTAACCCTCTTCCTGGGCTAGGAGGGCAAAGCTAGTGTCCCAGCCTAGACTCCTCTCCCCAGTGAGAGGACTTTGGTCACTAGCTCTGCCCACTGGGGAGCTGAGGGCTGAGCTGGGATATGCTAGTCACACATCTAGACCCCAGCCAAGTTCAGGCCACACAGATAGAGGCACACACAGAGTCCAGCATACGTAATACAACCACACAGTCTGAGACATTCGGATTCCAATATACCTACATAGACACGCAATGCAACAACAGCTTGCAATACACGTAGGCCCTTATTGGCCCAGACATACACCCAGCTACACAAATACTATCGGATCCACCCCCAACCCAGATGGTCAATGGCTCCCATAGACCAAGTGCATGCATAGGAGTCAACCACAATAAACATACCTCCCCCAACACAACAGAACGCACAATACAGAGACCCAAAGACACACACACACAGAATCACAGATACACTCTACATGCAGAATCCAGTACAGACACAGCCAGACCTAGATGCATGTACACACACACACACATACTTGTGCCTAAGCACAAACATGGAATCATACATTCACATGGATATGAATACGACATAGACCACCCCCAGACACACAGATCCAGATACATAACTCAAAAAGACAGAGAGCAGATGTACTGTATTATGGAGTTGTACACTTGAAAACTATAAAATTGTATTAACCAGTGTTTATAAATTCAATTAAAAAAGACATGCAGCAAATAAAATTGTATGAAAGAAAAAAGTGGTTGAAGGGAGAAGATAAAGTCATGAAAGACTACAAAAAAAAAAAAGAAAGAAAGAAAGAAAAGAAAAAACACACAGTCAATTGCTGACCCCGGTATCCAGACCCAGGAAGACAGGTAAACACACAAAAGTCACTTTTGTGGAGAATCTCTCTCCCATTCAGGCAGATACATTGACCCAGATGTCCCAGAAATATGCAGATGAACACACAGATGTGAAGCCACAAACCACAACTTCACTCTAGCCTTGGATAAAGACATATAGGTAGACCCCCTCCATGGCCTCACGGGATGGGGGCTCAAAGCTGGTGGGAAGGGGCTCACCCAGCAGTAGCTATAACACGTCCAAAGCCAGCAACATCTTGGTGGTGCAGAAAGGTGGTAACCAGATCACCATCTCAAGCAAGGCTAACACTGTATGTGGTAAATTTATAGTTTGAGGGGGAGTGGGCGATGGGGTGGGTGCACCCACCCTGACTGGTATTAGAGCTCTCGAGTCCCGCAGGGCCACAGCGGGAAGAGGTGGGCTGGGATGGCGAAGACCACCTTGGGCAGAGACGGGGTTCCATTGTAGGGCATTGCAGGTACTTAGCCAAGACTGAGGGCTTACCCGTGGAAGGTTAGGGAAGGGGCAACCAAGGCCTCTCTTTCTCCATTATCTAAATTATGCCAGGAACTTGAAGATGTTGGGGTAGGGTCTTGATAGTGTGGGTGGAGCGTGGAAGAAGATAGGGTGGCACAAAAGGGGAGGGGCCTAAGGGAATAAAACAAAATGGTCAGGCCTGCGGGCTGCGAAGTCCCCAGGAAGTTAAACTAGGGATGGAGATAGATTGAGGGCTTTGACTGGGAAGAAGGCACAGGGCCCTCGAAAGGTGGAATGCAAAAAGGAGCGAGGATTTTAAATATGAGACAATAGAAGGGCGGAGCCTGGGGAGAGGGTGGTGTTAAACCAAGAAAAGTAGAAAAGTGGGTGGGGCAGGAGAGTGAGCAAAATCTTAGTAGTTGTTGGCTGGGGAGGTGGGCAGGCCCTAGGGAGAATGACGGGGGAGTGGGCAAGCCTGAAAAGCTAATGATGGGGAAGTGAGTGGGGCCTAGAGAGAATGACTGGAAAGTGGATGAGACTGGGAGTGGGCAGGGGTTGGGAGGCTTGTGTTTAGAAAGTGGGTGGAGCCTAGGGAGAGTCACAGGAAAATGGGCGGGGCCAGGAGGCTGACTGCTGGAAATTGGGCGGGGCTTAGCGATAATGACGGAAAGTGGGCGGGCCTTGGAAGACCAGCGTTATCCCTGGAAGGAGGGGGGCCCGCCGTTTTCAGGGTTCCGCGGTCAAAGTTATGTCGAAGTTGGCGATAACTCCGTGCTGGGCATTCCACATCTTGGGTGATTCCATGGTGGTCGTTTTCCGTCTGAGAGCCACTGTTGGGCGGGCTGGAATCCTTCCCTCTGTGTCCACGGTGCCCTGCCTAACCCCGCCGGGTGCCCTCGCCACGCCTTATTGGTTGGGCGCGGACCAATGGGAATACGCCTTTGGTCTCATTTCGACTTCTCAGGTCCTGGCAGTGGCGTCCGCAGGGCTCCGACGAATAACTGCCCGGAGTAGGGGCGGTTGAGGGTCTTCCTTCCTACTCTTGCTAAACCCGGCTCTGTTTCCGCGCCCAAGGCCCTGTCTGGTCGGGCTCCGGCCGACCGTCCCCTCAGTCCCCCGTCCCCACTCTCCTTGCTCTGCGGGCTTTGCGCTTGAGGCGGAAGACCTAGAGCACCTTTTCCTTCTTCAGCCTAGACGACCTCTACTCACCAACTTCGTGAATCTCTGGGCTGAGGCTCCTGATTCACCAGGGGGCGCCCACGGCCTACACTGAGCGCTGTGGCCAAGAAAAGCGACTCAGAGGTTCCTCAAGGAGGGAGGGACAGACCCCCCAGAAGAAGAGCCTAGGTCCCCTCTAGGAGGTGGTGGTCTCGGGCAGTTTGAAGGATGGAGCCTGGGGCTCCACTGGGGAAGAGGCCTGTGTTCCTTTGGTTACGTTCCCTTGTATTTTCTGTGTTTATTTCAAGGGTCTGGCTGGTCTCTCCAGGTCTTCCTGCTATGTCTCTCATTGCTCGCGGCAGAGTGTTTTGAGTCTCTCTGAGGCTATGTGTTCGTCGGTATGTGTGACTATGGTCATGGGTGTGTCCTTGTGTCTGCTGGTGGCTAGCTCGGATGACCAACCTTGTTATTTATGATCGTGTCTCTGGGCGCCTGTCTCAGTGTTTGTGCACATACCTGTGTTGTGTTATCTCCAAGTCTGTTTGTGTATGTACACGACAGTTCTGTTGTCCGTGTGCTTGGTGATATATGCCCCGAAATATGTATCTTTTGTGTCCCTCTGTGTGTCCTTGCGTGTGCTTGTTGGCTAGCTTTGGTGGCTGCTCCAGTGTATTTATAATTGTGCGTCCAGATACGTGTCTGTGTGTGAGAGAGTGTGTGAGTGTGTACATGTCTGTGTGGTGTGTTTGTTTTGATTTTTATAAGTGGTGTCTTATATCTGTCTGTGTGGTGGCTGCCTCCGGGCGAGTTGGAGAGTCCCTTCCAGGTGGTAGCCCTGCTGAGACTTCCTTCCTAGGGCAGGCTGGCTTGCTTCCCAGCAGAATGAGCTCGCTTCCCATGAGGGGCCCCTCAAAGGGTCCCTAAGGCCCTGCCCCGTCTGCCTGGGTGTTCCCCGTCCTTGTCTTACTTAACTGTCCTTACCAGGGAAACACAATTTCCTGTCTTTGATGTGTCACTGGTGCTAAATTTTCCCCTTACAAAAAGCTCACATCACTGGTTTCTTTATTTGTGTGTGTGCACTTAAGCCCAAATCCCCCATTTCTTATATACCTTCCAGAAATGCGTTATGCTAATGTATCTCTGTTCTGAAACAAACCCCACATTCTATAGGTAGCGCTTTATTTTCTTGACCCTTAAAAATTTCTATTAAGCCCAAAAGAGATGACTCAGCCCGCACACCTGATCACTGAACCACTTTTCAAACAACCACCTGACAATTTTGCTTCCAATGACTTTTTTGGCTATTTTCATTTGAACATTGTTGCCATGGATGTCCACACCAGTTTTTGGATCCTGGTTGTTCATTCGCGCGATCAATCCCTGCATGGAATCACGTGGAGCCACCAGACTGTCAGTGCCATCTGCAGCCATGACAGCTAACCCAACAGAGCACCTAATGTGTGCCAAATGCTGCTCTGGTTCCTTATTCTTGACAATAATCCTACGAGGCGGGTCCTGGTGTTAGCCACACTTTCCAGGTGAGGAAGGCAAGGCGCGCAGAGGCGAAAGAATTTGCTAAAATTCATACAGCTGGCAAGAGGCAGCACTGGGATTTGAAGGCTCTTGTGCTATTTGCTGTTCCTCACCTGGAACCACAACCATGAACACACAAGCCCCCAGTTTCTCATCTCTGAACATACAACATCACATTGGAAACAAGTCCAGAGTCAGGGATGCACCCCAATTCCACAAAGCTTCAGTGTTTTGCACTACCATGCCTTGCAGCCCTTACACAATACCACAGGTGTGCACGCGTGCCAGGCCAGTGTTTTTCTGGCCTCTCTTAAGACCCAGATTTCCAAGATGACTAATGTAGACAATGTAGATAGCACAAGCCCCTCCCCATACCTCATTCCTCCTTTGACACATGTTACCACTCTCACAGACCTTGCTGGATTCTTTCCTTCCCCTTTTTCTCTTTTTCTCAATTCACATCCCTCCTGCCCTCCAATCTGGGCCTTTGCTCACTTGCTTGTGCGCTTACTCGGCAAACATCACTAACATTCTCTGTTGGGCTTTGCCTCTGCCATGAAGGAGACAGAGGACCCAGGCCGGTTAAGTTGGCACCAGTGGAGGCCACATGCAGAGGATGGGGCCAATGGGGAAACCAGAGAAAAGGAGGTGAGGTTTTCTAGGAAAAATCAAGGCACGCCCCTTGGAGCCTGGGTGCCTGTTCCTTGGGCCTCAGGGGTAGAAGATGGGTGCCTCCCCCTTCACCCGCTCCCTGTACAGTCCCTCCCTTGAGCCCTGTTATGATGGGCATGAGGACTCAGGCTCTACCCCTAGAGATGAGGAAAATGGGCCCACGCTGACCTCAGGAAGACTGCCGAGCGCAGAGGTGCTAGGAGGTAATGCTGACAGCTCCATGGTGGGCGGGGCTGCCTGGCTCAGATGTCCCAACCACAACAATGCGTCATGGTGCTCTCAGGCTGTGGCCTGAGCCTTCCCCAGGCTTCCAGACTTTGTTTCCCCTCCTTGGAGGGGGTGTGCCGAGCTCTGACAAGCCCCTCAGTGTGGAGAGGAGTTCAAACACTCACTGTGATTCCTTGGCTAAGTGGCTTCAACTCGTGGAGTCAGTTTCTACAGGCACATATTGGGGATGACGGCATACCAGTGCTGCAGAAAATGTTCAGTGGCCATGACAGCTCGCCTTTTTTGAGTACTCAAAATGTGCCTGTCACCACTCATGGCAAGCTCTCAACTGCCCTTTGAGATCTACTATTATTCTCATTAACAGATGTAAAAAATGAGGCTCAGAGAGGTGAAGCTGCTTGCCCACAGCAAGAAATTTGAGAGCTGAGGCAGCAATTTTTTTTCTGAAGTGGTCCAGAGAAAAAAAGTATTTTGGGTTTTGTGGGCCAATTTCTGTCACAACCACTCAGCCCTGCTGTAGTATTTCCAAAGCTACCCGAAGGCAACGTGTAAATGAAGGAGCGTTGGCTGTGGGCCAATAAAATTTATCTGTGGACAGTGAAATTTGAATGTCACATAGTTCGTATATCAGGAAATCTTCTTTTGACTTTTTCCAGCCACTTAAAACCAAGAACAAGCAAACACAATACTCACAGCTTTTGGACTGTAGTTTGTTGCTCTCTAGAGTCCATTCATTCAATAAACAGTATTGAGGCCTGCAATTTTCTGGGCACTGGAAGTAGAATGGAAACAAGGCAGATGAAGATGGTCCTCTTCAGGAGATAACACTTTTGTGGGGAAAATGATTGTAAGCAAGTAAACAAACAAACAAACAAACAAGAATATTTCAGATGGCGGAAAGGCTCGTAAGGAAATCTGATGGGTGATGTAACCGGCCCGAGGGAGGGGAGCTTTCATTTGGGTTTTCTGAGATGTTGACCCTTGGTGTTCTCTGAATTCCTCTTTTTTGTCCTTTCTGTCAGTTTAGGCAATCTTTGGCTGTGGCCTGCTGTGGGTGAGGGCTGAATAATAAACAGATTGGCTTCTTGGCAGGGCAGTGATATGTGGGAGGGCTCTTTGGCTTCAGTGCGTTTAAATCCTTCTTCCTGGGTGGTCAGATCCCTCAGAGATCGACCTTTCACCGTCTCATCTTCTGGGTTCCTATGCTAAGTGCAGTGAGGGTTGAGGTGGGGAAGTTTTAGCTCCTGCATTCAAGCTCCCAGGTTTGCTTAATATTGCTGTGTTCACAGTGATTCTTCTACCATTTACTGCTGTTTGGCCGGAAACGCTGCCATTTCCACACTCTGGAGGAAGAAAAACAAAACACGCAGATACTTTCCCACCTTGATGGGGAGTGTAAAAGAAGAAAAGAAAAGAAAAAAAGTGGTCCACTTTAAAATGGAACCACAGCTGCGAGGCCAGAGGAGCTGTCTTGCACATCTTATGCCTCACAGCTTTGGAATGTTAAAACAGGGCAAAATAACCTTTGGACCGAACTCAAGCAACTTTGTTTCCCCCAAACACTGTTTGTAAAGAAAGCAGATGTGATGACTTCTGGACTAATGACTGTTGGACTGGGAGCTGAGAGCATTGTTTAGCATTCGTATCACCATTTTATGTTATCCGCACCAATAGAGATGCCGTCTGTCTGTTGATGTAATTGTTCCCCATTCCCTTTTCATAAGTACCTGTTGCCTTTGTCTCCTATCAGAACACTATTTGAGCTTCTGCCTGAATCAGTGTGCCCCAAATAAATGTTTGTTGCCTCTTGCTTGGAAAGGCCTTTTATTTTTTGGTTAACAGGAGAAAAGCTGATATCTCTTTGGGGAATTTACTTTCAGCAAACTCTTCTATTTCAGCTGCCACTCATCACGCGTTCCTTTGGAGTTGGTGGGAGTCACCAATAACTGAACTTTGGGGAGTGGTGGTAAAATTCCAAGAGGAAAATAGTATTTGGTTTTCCACCTTGCTGGCTTACAATTCTGTTTTTGGGTTTTAAAACAATCACTGAACTACTGTCACTGCAGTAGGGTTTCAGAAAAGAGTGAAAGTAGAGGCTCCATTCATCAGCTTTATCCAGGACAACTGGAACCAAGGCTGGCTGCCGATCTGGGGAAAGAACATTCTAGTCAGAGGGACTGCAGGTGTGAAGGTACAACCTTGATAAAAAGTGGTGGGCTCTCCAACTTGGGCAAGCATCAGAATCTTCTTGAGGGCCCATTTAGACACCAACCTCTGGGCTTTTTCCATTTCAGAGAGCCCATAGATTGAGGTGTTAGAATTTGCATAGCTCTCTAGGTGCCGCTGCCGCTTGGTTTGTTGGTTTGGACATCGCACCTCATAAACCTCTCACATAACGGAAGCCTTCAGCACCTGTGCATCAACATGAGCCAGTATCATGGTGTTTTTTCTGTAATTCCCCAGCAAACCCCAATGCAAGAACGTCGAGCTCGGGGTGGCATCTCATACTGAAATTCCCCCCAACCCCGGCGTTTCCTGGGTGGTTGGCAGAGGCCCGAGACCAACTGCCGGACCCAACTTCCCATTTCGCACAGGGAAAGTGAGGCTTGTAGCAAGTCAGGGAGGTCGCCAGTGTCCACCTGGCTGGTCTGGGTGGAGCAGGGCTTCTGTAGGAGCCCCGGATTTTCTTCCCATCTTCCAATCCAGGATTGCTTCCTCTTTTGGGTCAAGTTTTGGCCGCTTCTCTGCTCCTCCTCCCACCCCCGCCCGAGTGAAAGGGAAATTTGAGTTTCCTCTGCCTCACTCAAGTGTCCTTCTCCTACAAGGGGAATTTCTCTACCTGGACTCTCCAGCCTTCCCCTTCTGGGGTCCACAGGGGGCTCCTGACAGGAAGCGACCCAGGTGGGTGGGTGGGGGGTGGCCAGGGAAGGGCCTGGGGTCCTGTAGAAGGTGAGAGAGGGTGTGGGGAGGGCTGAATGTGGCACTCGGGGTTCCGCTGGGGGGGTTTATGCTCCAGAGCAGAAGGCACCCAAGGCCTGGCTGCCCTCTGACCCTTCTACAGAAGTGCTGGATTGAGGGGATCCCTGGGGGAGCCTGGGTGGGATTGACAAGAAGGAGGGGGAAGAGACAAAGAGACACAGAGACTCAGAAAATGAGAGTAAGAATGAGAGGGAGAGAGAGAGGGAGAAAAGGGGAAGGACATGAAGAGGGACAAGGATGGAGACAGGGAGAGTCGGAGACAGGGAGAGAGAGCTTGACGCAGAGCCAGAGAGAGACACAGAGATGCTGAGGGATAGACAAATCCCATGCGACCTAAGGCAGAGACACAATCAACAGAGACAGGGGGAAACTGTGGGAGATGCATAGATAAAAGGAGAGACACAGAATTACAAAGAGGCACCCAGAGAGGCAGACAAGAGAACTCGGGAGAAAGAAGAAACGGTGGGGCAGAGATTAGAGGGTGAGAGAGAGCAGGGAGGCGAGAGTTGAAGATCCGGAGAAGAAAGTTATAACGGGGAAGCTGGGCGGGAGGGGGCGGGCGCTGGGATCCCCAAGGTCTCCGCCCCGGAAAGCGGGGCTTCGGTGCTCTGTATAAGGCGCGGAGCTCGGGGCCCTGGCTGCAGCCGCCTGCCGCCGGCCATGAGCTCCAGCTCCGACGCCGTCCCGGACCCCGAGGCCCCGCGGCCGTCTGCGTCCCCCGGCCACGCCTGTCGCCCGCTGCCCTGGGCCGCGAGCGCCGCGATCCTGCTGCTCGCCGCCACCGCCGCCGCCTGCATCATCCGCGCCTGGGCGGTTCCTGGTGGCTCCGCTTCGCCCGGCCCCAGCCCCGCACCCAACTCGAGACTCCCCGAGGTCTCGGAGGTTCTTCCCGACGCCCGCGCCCGCCTCCCCGACTCCACGCAGGTGAGATGCGCCCCTGCTTGGGACCACTTCTTGGGGCCTCCCCCCGGTGACCCCTTTCTGCACCCCGAGCCTACGGTCCGTTCCTCTCGGGTCCCTGAGAGCAGCCTTCTTTATTCAGGACTTCGGGGGCCACCTTTTCTTATCTCGTACCCCGCGGGACCCAATTTTCATCCCGCAACCTTGGACGGGACCTTTTCTCCATGGCGGACCCCGAGGGGCGCTTCGAACCGTTGAGGGGACCCACCCTTTCTTTCCTAACTCCCATAGAACCTAGGTTTTCTCCCGGACTCCTGGGATGTCCCCCTTTTCCTCTTAAGACCTCCCTGTTCCAAGGACGGATGGAGGAATCTCACTTCTTTTCCGTTCTGAAATCCTGGCTGGTGCTGTCCTTGCACACCCCACGGGTTGGGGCAGGTTGAGCCCTCCTTGGGATGGGCCTGTGTGTTGGTGTGTCCTTTTGGAGCAGTGAAAAAAGAGAACGTGGGCTCAAGGCCTGCGCAGATGCCGGGGTCGGGGGTGGGCGGCGGTGGTGGGGGGTGGCCCTCTTCAGGTGGCTGCGGGAGTGGTCCGCAAACCCTCCGTCCACTTTCTGCCTTTCCTCCTTAGGGCGAGGGCGTGTTCGCGCAGCTGGTGGCTCGAGATGGTGAGTGTCCTGTAACATCCCCGTCCTCCTGGGGAGGATGACATTAAGGAGTCCTCCCTCTGACTCAACCCTAACCTCTTGGAAAGCTGTCCTCTCACCTCTTTGAACCTCAACGGTCTCTCTTTCTGACTCCTGGGTTCCCTCTGCTCCTCAGCTGACACCATCTGCCTACCTAAAACGCACCCTCTCAGCCATGGGTCTGGATCCCCAAATCCCAGGCTGGTCTGGTCTCTCGTGCCAGCCCCGGAAGTTCTACACTCTCCTTCCCACTCACTTCCCCTCCCTCCTTCCAGAGACCCTCTCCCCTTCCCTTATTCGACTCTCCTCCCCATACCTTTCTTCTCTTCACTCTCCCTTCCCCCTCCTCCTTCTGAGTCCCCTCCTTCATTCTATCCCATCCCCCCATTTCCCTCACCTCCCTTTCTAAACCCCTTTTTTCCATCCCGCAGAGTCTACACCCCTCCCCTTTTGCATTACACCTTCTTTTCCAGTGCGTGTCTGTTCCTGGAAATCTCTCACCCTCTACCCCCGCACCTCTCAGAGTCTT
>PVJD01015075.1:0-26448 GCA_004026545.1 Mormoops blainvillei | reverse complement strand
CATGGAGGCCGCCTTGGCCGAGGGAGGCCGGGGTGATTAAGTTCGCGCTTGCCAGCCGCACACGCCGTCTCTTGCTTAGAAAGTGGAATTCCTGGGTCGGCCACACAGGCTCTATTTAAATGTACAAGTGGTACCCAGGAAAAATTACTTTTCCAAAAATAAACGCCTTCCAGCTCCTTTGTATTGCTAATCCGCTGTGCAGCATTCTGTTGCTCTTTTAAATATTTTTGTATTAACATTGAAATGATCCATCCGGGTGGCTTGTGCATCCGCTCGGGTGTTAGGAGTCAGTTCTGTCTCCGGTTACGGAGGAGCCTGCCGCCTCGCCAGGGCTCGGTCGTGCGACCTGAAACCGGGAGGAAAAGCGGACGCAAAGAAGAGGGGACGCGGGTGTATTTGGAGCCACCCAAACCCATTTGGGGCGGATTCTTTTTGTCGCTGTGTTTCCAGTCCCCAAACAACCACAGGTTACAGTGTCCCCTGTAACGAGGTAACTCCCTCGGACATTGCTGGTAAAGCTAATTTTGAGAGAGCCCTCACTTTCTTCGTTAACCAGAAACCCATCGGCCTTTCCATACATCCCCATGGGAGCCCCGCTCTGCGGTCCAGGCTGTTGGGACACAGACATGGCTCAGCAAGGGCCTCGGGCAGCTCTGCACTGTCACGGAGGGAGCACTGGTCCGGGAGTGTCAAGCCCTCCATCTGAACTCGGCTCCATCTCACTAGCTGTGTGACCTCAGTTTCCTCCATCTGAACTCGGCTCCATCTCACTAGCTGTGTGACCTCAGGCCAACTGGCCCCGCCTTCCCGGGCTCTGGCTTCGTCTCTGCACACAGGCGTGGGAAATATTTACCTAATGAGACTGCAGAGAGAATTACATTTAAAGGGGTAAGGTTTGTGAGATGCTGGTGCACCGTAATGTGTGCACACACGTTCTGCTGGTGAAAGGCAGAGTGTACAGCTCTTCTGACTTAGACGTCCTTGATAAATTTGCCAGCTGAACAGTAGTGAGTTGTCACTGCCAAAGAAGTACCATATTTACAAGATGGCTTATCACCTCTGAGGAGAGAGCGCCGATGTCTGGAGCTGAGGTGACCAGGCAGTGCCATCAGCAGGAGACAGGACCTAAATTAGGCTTCGAGTAATTGCTATGAATTTAGGAAGAACCTGAAGAAATGGGGTAAGGAACTCCAGACATTTCAGGACACAGCGACTAGAGCCATCTGGTGTGACCGAGGGTTCTTGAGAAGAGCGGAATGACGTAAGAGTGGCCAAGTCCTCTGGAGCTGAATTCAGGGGTGGGGGTGGCCTTCAACCCCTGGATGGCCTTCCAGGCCGTCTGGTCAGCGATGGGAACCTTGAATGGCCCGTGAATCTGGTCCGAGCCGTCAGACTCCTGGAGAGATTCCGTCAGTTCTTCTGCTCGCCTGGGGGTAACTGCTTTATTTGATGACAGAGTGAGATTTGCCTTGATTCTAGTTTCAGTCATTTTCAGATAATTCTTCCTGTGGCTCTCGAAGATGACTCAGAAATATTTTTCTTTTCCTTGACAAAGGCCCAATTTCTGGGTGAAATCCAAGCCCTGCGTGCTGGCTCTCCAAGCGCATCTCGCCCCCCGCTTCCTTCTCGCGGACGGGTACGGTGGTGTTCCCCATAACTCTCTGTTGGTAGAGCTCCCCGCGCTGCCCCAGGGTGCTGTCCTGTGTCTGGAAGCCCCCATGGCTCCATGAGCACAGAGACCCTCTGCGGCTTCAGTGCTGGCCCCCAGCCCCGGCCCTTGGACCAGATGCAGAAGAAGCTCTAGAGAGAAGTTTGTTGAACAGATGAAGGAGAGAAGAAAGGAAGGAAGAAAGGAAGGAAGGGAGGGAGGGAGGGAGGGAGGAAGGAAGGGTAGCATGAAGGAATGAAGGAGGAAAGTCCACCTAAAAAATGACAGACAGTATTGATTGACAGACAGTATCGATTGAATGGAGCCAATTACAAGCCCAAGTGCTAGACCCCTTACAAGCTCAGTTCTTTGTGACCGGCACATTAAGAGTGATGCCAATAGGGAAGATTTATCTTGCCAAATTACAGAGTGTGTTTGAGAAACAGAATGTTGAGAAGGCCAGTGGGGAATTGCTAATGGACCATATATCTTTGGCCACGTTTCCCACCCGTCGACTTGGCACGACGTAACTGGGAAGGGCTGCAGGGGCTTCGCGCAGATTCGCAGGAACTCAGTGGTGTGGGTAACAGTCGCTATGTCAGTGGCTGGCAGCTACATTTCGGCAAAACCAAGTCACCAGACCGTTTTGTCCCCTGTCCGACGTTTTCATTCCACCAAAGAGAAAGCCTTTACGTCCAGAAGGACAAAGCGAGTCCACAAGCACAAGTAATAAATAACGTGAATCTATTCCTCAAAGACACTAACAAGTTCTCCTGCGTGTACACGGCTTTGAAGAGGGGAGGGGGGAGGGGCGGAAAACAGCACCAGAGACCAAAACGCAGAGGGGCCTTTGCGACGCCCGGAGTTTCTGCTGCCCTAGGGAACAAGCTCATTTGGAAGTAGGGGCTCCGCTCAGTTATAAGTGGGGGCGAGTCACCCATTTTTATTTAACCTGTAAAATCCTCTAGAACTGCAGCATCCGTTGCAGGGCCGAAACCGTCTGTGGCGACTTAAATTTAAATTAAATGAGTTAAAGTTATGTACAAGTTAACGCTCCATGCCTCAGCCACGTGACCGCATGTCATGTGTTCGGGAGACATGTGTGTGGCTGGTGACACTGCTGCTGGGCAGTGCAGAGCCAGGACTCTCCGTCACCGGTGTGTCACTGGCTCCCTGATGACAAGAAGGCTGTGGGCATCACCGTGCCCGCCAGTGTTAGCAGCTGGCCTTACCCAGCCCGGACCTCACAGTGCCTCTCGACCTGTCCCTCCAGGCCCTTATTTCTGAGCTGTTTGCACGTTCACCAGCTGCATGGACAGTAGAGGTGGCACGGGGCCTGCTGGGGGCGCCACGGAGAAGGGGCTTCGCCCGTCAATGCTCCAGGACCTCTTTCTTGCTGTGTAAGAGGTGGAAAAATTAGGGTAACTAATTTCATATTTCTTTAAAGCTCCTTGTATGACATTTTCCAAAGTGTGCCATGAAGGGTCCTCCAGCGAAAGACCCTCAGACACAGCAGGTGTCTGTGCGGACTGAGTGGGGCACCGCTCTGGTCGTTCTCTGCTCAGCTGTCAAGGTGGGCTTGTCCAATGGCTGAGGCTGCTTCATGTCCCCTTCAGAGGACCCCCTTTGGCATTTGAAGTCCCTACCAGGGGATCTGGGCTGCGCCCGGGGGCCCGCCCACCCCGCACCTGCGTCTGCCCCCCTCTGCTCTTCTCGCCCCATCCGGACACGGCGACTCTTTTAGGGCTTTCAAGTGACATGCTCTCTGCAGGCTTGCGGTTTTGCACAAGCCGCTCTCCTGCCTGGTGTGTTCCCCAGCCTCCTCTCCCCTGACAGGCCTCTCCTGATTACGGGGTTCTCAGCATGAATACCCTTTTTGGGGAGACTCACAGGACCGTCTCCCTGAGCCCCACGGTCCCCTGTCTCACGGGGCTGTTTCTCCCATGGACACGCCATTTACAGTCCAGCCTTAGGTGGTGGTGGCTTATTAACTTATTCATTTTCTGTCACCTGCACTGGGCTCTGAGTTCCACCACAGCTGTTGGATTCATCTGGTTACCACCCGGTTTGCAGAAGCCGGTTAGAAGCCGATTGGAAAGGGATGATCGTGGGCATTTTGTCCCCACTGTGAGGTCAGTGATGCTATGCTGAGAGCTTGAAATCACTCCCTGTTCTCCCCTCCCCCAGCCCCTGGCAACGAGTCTTCCCCTTCGGATGTATGAGTCGGACCCCTCTGGGAACCTCACATAAGCGGAATTACACTGCGTTTGTCTGTTTTGCGACTGGCTTACTTCCCTTAGCATCCTGTCCTCAAGGTTTGTCTAGGTCGCATACGTGACCGAACGTCCTTCGGGGTGGCGGTGGGACAGCATTCCGTGGTGTGGGTATACCGCCTTCTGTTCACCCGTTCGTCCTGGTTAGGCTGTTTCCCTTCCGAGGGAGCATTACTGCCTTCCTTTCGGGAATGACGATAACAAGGACAAAAAACGTCCCGTAGCTCCCCGCCGCTAACAGGGCCGCGGCAGTGCCTCTCGGCGTAGGAGACGGTCTTCCCGCGTCCACAGTGCATTCCGCCTGCACCAGCACAGGCGGGGGCATGGAAGTCCTTTATATTACATTTTAGAACCTTTATCTGTTCTTAGAAGTAATCTAGAAGGAGCGTTTACTAACCTTTTTAAAATTGATCGGGTTTTTAACCTTTAAGGTTTATTTACTTGCTGGGAGTAAGATATGTCTTCAAAGCAATTTTCTCATAGTAGGAATAGATGGCAATATTCAAATAAAAAGTGGATTTTTTTCCTAAGCGTATAGTTCCTTGGTAAAATACAAGATGTAAAAATCAGCTCACACTGGTAAAAATCATTATGCCCTTTAGACGGGGAGGAAAGCATTGTCGGGGAAGTCGCCCCAAACCAACAGGGCTTTAAAGCTCTCTGTCCCCTGCTCCAGCTCTGGGCTGGGAGTCACGCCGCACCCTTGACACCCCTGACCTCACCTCATCCCCTCGGCAGCCCTCTGAGGCCAGTATTCCGTGTACCCCACTGTCCAAAGTGGGGGCGAGGTTAGGAGAGAGGCTGGGTAACTGGATGAGTCAATATGTGCTGCCCCCCACCCCGAAAAGCCGTGTTGAGGTCCTAACTGTTAGTGTCTCAAGACAGGGACTTTAGAGTTAAGTTAAAATGAGGTCCCTGGGGGGGTCCCTAATCCAGTATAACTGATGTCCTTGTGAAAAAAGACGACGTTTGGACACAGATCGAGAGGCAGGAAAGAAGGGGCCACGTGAGCGGAGCGTGCTCCCACGGACCACGGAAAACCACGGGCTGCCGGCAGGCCGCAGAAGCTATTAGAGGCCGGGAGGGGTTTCCCGCTGGCGCCAGCTGAGAGCGCGGCTCTGCTGACTCCTTGCTTTCAGACGCCAGCCCCCGGAACTGCCAGACGGTGCATTTCTGTCATTGAAGGCCTCAGGTTTGGAACGCGGTGGCGGCTGCCCTGGGAGGCCAGCGCAGTAACTTTCCAAGGTCAACAGGACAGCGGGTGAGGGGGCTGAGAGTTCAGTGAAATGTTATCTGCTGTTACTCTTGGGGACACTGCAAGCTACTAATGTGGTGATTGTTAATAATACAATGTAGGACTGCTGTTTCCTTTCACCGAAGCCCGTGCTGTTATCCAGTGACTGGGCTACGACTGGGGCTTCCTTGTCACAGATTCAAAAACCTATTCCTCTCGCTCGAACTGAGCAGGAAGCCAGGTATCTGTGCCTGATCTGCTTGCCAAGTGCAGTCACCGGGTCGGCCCCACTGAAGAGAACGTGTCCTCAGCCGTCCGCACGAGACTTCTGAGACTTTGTCGGAGAGCATGCGGGACGGGATCACTAAAGTTAGCCCTTGTGCGGAGCACCCCCCAAACCTGGGGCCCTGAACCCTGAGCAAGTGAAGGGAGCAGACTGCCGAGGCCCCGCCTTTGGACGGGCATGTACCCGGACAGAATCTTTAGCGCTGTGGGCTCTGCTCTGCAGTCTAGCATCTGAACGGGCATCCATGGAAACATAATTCAGCTTCTTAACATCCCAGACCTGAGATAATTGGTTCCACAGAGACATAGAGGCTCCGCGCCCAGCACGTGTGGACACCTACGGCTTCCCCAGAACCAGCGGATCGGCTCCCTTTGAAGTCACAAAACTGTGTGTGGGGAGGCGCGTGGGGGCGGGCAGAGAATCATTTCTGGGTTCTTTATCGTAATCACAATGGATTATGATTTTTTTTAAGGTGAAGCAAATTTAGCAGAACCAACCCAAATTTGTCTCCTCTCCCTGCTCGGCACCCCGGCTGAGGCCTCGTGTGGTCTGCACACTGGCGAGCGCACTGGAATTTAGCGGGAGATAAAGCAACCGTTTTTCTAGTTTCATGAAGGAGCACCATCCCCACCTTTGGGGGAACTAGGGAGAGTAAGTGAGGGCAGAACTGCCCGCGTGGCCAAAGCCACAGGCAGGATGCCGGGGATGTGGTTTCTGATTTGGGTTCTGTTGCTGGCTGGCTTTCGCTCTCCGCCGGAAAGTCGCGTGGCTCCCGTGACCTTGGCTGGGTTACTTGTGAAACACGAGAAACACGCAGCTCAGAGCTGCGGCCCGAAGCTGCGGCAGGGGGCTGCGGCGGCTCTGGCACTTTGGTGGTCCGCAGAGGCGAGGGGTGCTGTTACGGTGCCGCGTCTCCAGGCTGAGTTTGATGCGCCCGGTCCTTAGAGCGGGCGGGAGGGGAGAGTGATGGCTGGCGGTGGGCAACAGCGCTCATCTCCTCTCCCCCGGCCTCGTGTCATAGCCCTGGAGTCCAAAGAACTCCACACACCTCTGATACATGCCAGTCACGCTAAGTGGCTCCGGCTGTCTCTGGGCAGGACCGAGTCAGGGCCCAGCAGTGACAGCCACCAGCCCCGATGGCCTCGGGCCTGGGCTCTGTGTCTGGCAGCTGCCTGAGCCACGCCTTCGTCCCGACCTGGACTCCAGCCCCGAACTGCCTCCCCTGCAGTCCCCTGCCTAAATGGCACATTCTGTTGTTTCGGTCCCTCTTGGGGCATTCGAGGGCAGTCGGATGTTTCTGCCCCGTCGAGCGCCCCCTGGGGTGTTTGCCTCTTCCTTGAGAAATTCAGACCCAAAGCAGCAGACCTCAGAGTAGCTGGGACAGTCGCTGTAGACGGCAAACCCAGGATGTCATCGAGGGTTCCAGCGTGTGGCCCTGGTCAGTGTCCGCACTAGAGCAGGTCAGGGCGGGGAGAGCAACGGGGTCGCGCCCCTGACCCGCCGGGAGCAGCCAGAGCCGCGGCTTCTATGTCCCACAGCCTCTGCCCAGACTGATCTCACCACCTGTCGTGCGCCCGCCCCACCCGCTTCTAGTTGATTCGCGGCCCCCTCCCCGACTTCCTGGGAGCCCCTCCCAGTGGAGGACTCGTGGTCTCAAACCCTCAACCCAGTGACCCTTCTCGGGCGACTCAGCCTAAAGCCGGAGGTGAGCAGGGAAGCCGGGGTTTCTATTCTTACATGAGGGCATTGTCAGCGGGGCTGCCGACACACGCATGGGGACTTGCAGGGCGGAAACCGTGGACGTGTATTGTGTAGTCTCAGAGCAAGTCTAACAGAATAAGAAGTGTTATTGCGTCCATTTGTCACGTAAGGAAACCAAGGCTTAGAGAGGCTGAGACTCATTCTGGGGGTGGCACACGCCTATCGCTCCCGGGGTCGCACCGGGTCTGAGAGGTTTCAGAGCCAGACCCTGCCGTGAGCTACCTGTCTCCTTCCTCCTCTGCTGGCAGATGGCTTCGGAGGGATTTGATTTATTTTTTTTTTTAAAGCAAAAAACTTAACAGGGATGGAAGTCACGGGCCATAAATATCAGCCAGGTGTCTAATTAATGGTTATGATCCAGCCCCTGGGGCCGCGGCGTGGGGTAGCGGGGCCTGGCGGCCCAGAGCGGCCCTAGGCCCCAGCCCACTCATCCCTCCAAGCCAGCTGGCCACTTACGGCCAATCCCTCCCTGCACATGGAACACAAGGGCTGCCGGGGGTGGCGAGGCACCTGGCGTCTTGGGGGAACAGCAGTGGCTGGAGCTGCCACTCGGAGAGGCGAGGCCCCCTTCCTGCCCACCCAGCTCCGTCCTGGCTGCCGCAGGACTGGGGCAGGGGCAGGTCTCCTTGACCTTCCCTTACCGGGTCACCGATGATAGCAGCTCTTCAGGCAACTAACTGCTTCATTCTCCGAGTGACCCCTTTGTCTGTCCCGGGTCACCGGGGCGCCTTTCCCACAGGAAGCCAGAGAGGCCGCTCCGTGCTGGGGACCGGCCCGGCGGGGACAGTGGTGCCGGGCTCCTTGGACGAACCAGAAAAGCAGTCTCAGTGCCAGCGACCGCTAGCGCTCAGCACCTTGACGGCCAGAGACCCTTCACCCTCCCGCCCTGCGACCCCCCAAACCCAATCGACAACCACCCCGTGGTCGGTGACGCCATCCAGTTTGCCAGTTGCCGCACCAGAAAACCTAGATCTGAACTCCTGTCCCACGGGGCCCCGGCTGCCTGACTCCGGGCGGGCGCCTCCCCTCGCCTGGCTTCCACGTCTCCTGCAGGTGAGGGGACAAGGCACTGTAGCTAAGGCGCCCGGCTCGCCGTCCGGCTGGGGTCCTGCACGGCCTTGCTGGCTGTGGGCGTCGAAGCCCACGCTGCTTCCCCTCAGGGAGGGCCTGGCCCGCAGTGAAGGCTCTGTGAGTCCCGCACCAGGACACGACACGGCGCTGCCACCGAGGCGGCAGGACCGTGAGGGCAGTGAGTCTGTGGGGGCCGCTGTCGGCCTCACCCTCGTCCGCCCCACACTTCAGGCGCCTGGCACCCCGGACAACCCCTCCCTGCACCCCCTCGAGCCTGCTACTTAGAAAGAGCCTGGAATTGGTTCTCCCCGAAGCCCGGCGGCCAGCTCGGCCCGCAGGGCTGCAGGACATGGCGCAGCGCTTCTTCCTGCGTCACGGCTGTGCCTCGTGGTTTGAAAAGAAGACACTTGGTGGGGATGCTCTGTAAGTTCTTCTCCGTGGAGAGCAACGGGCTCGGGGTCAGTTGGTCAGGGCTAATGTCCAGGTGTGCGAACTTGGGCACGCCCTGGCCTGGCTGGGGGCTGGAGTTTCCCCTGTGTGACATGGGAATGACGGGAGTCCCCACCTAGGGGGTGGTGAGAAGGGGCCCCTGTGTCCCAGGGAAGCGTTGCCCCTCAGCACAGCTCCCATAGGGCGGTGCCTGTGTTCTGGCTGTAGCAGCATCCGGAGCCGAGGTCTGAAACCTGGTGGGCGGTCAGCTTGGCCATTCCTTCTTCAGGGGCAGCTGCTGACACAGATCTGGTCGCCCTTTCAACGGCTTTCCAATGACAGCGAGCACTGGGGGCTTCCCAAACGCCCTGGAGAGCATGCCTGGCGGGCAGCTGCCAGCTCCGACCCTCTCCACACCGGGTGCTGTGCAGGGGGACCGGGCAGCCAGACGGGAGGCGGGGACGCACGCCGGGGCTCCCTGTGGAGTCCCGGGCAGGTCTTCCATGTGGGGGGCACGCGGTGGCCAGCCGACCTCGGGCGGCGGGCTCGCGACCATGAGCTTTCGCTGCCTGTGCACTTCCGATCTCCCGCTCCCGCTCCAGGGAGGCCACCGCCCGCACCCAGGGCCCGGACTTCGCTCCAGGGAAGCTTTCGGTGAGAGGCAGAAGCAAAACCTGAGAAAGCAAGGGCAACGGGCATGTGGACGGGAAGGCCGCCTTGGGACCTCCGGCAGGTGGCCCTCGGGACCCCGCGGGGCAGCTCCAAGCCCTCCGTGCCTGAGGACACTCGCTGCCTTTGGCCAGGAGCCTCTGATTAAGCACTTTTGCTTGCGGCCCGTTGGCTTCCACGGCAGAAGTCCCCCTCACCAGAGGAGCACAGCTTCCTGCGTGCGATTCGGGGGGACCTTCCCCGGCACGTGGGCTAATCACCGTCCCACGTTCGAATCCCCCCCGAGCCATGTCGGTCAGCGTGTCCCCGATCTCTGCTGGACCGTCTCCAGTGGCAGAACACGCACCCTGGCCATCCCGTCTCTGTTCAGGAATCTTAACGATTTCTTCCACTGTGAGGTGTTCTTCCAGAAGCTCCCATCCTTTGCTTCTAGAACCCCTTTAGGTTCTCGAGTACGTAGATCTCAGCGTTTTCCAAACCCCGGTCACTCACGCACACTAGGCCTGTGCACCACCCATAATGTTGCCAATGTAATATTTTCCTTTTCATTGGCCTCTTTTTTTTTTTTAACTTAAATATTTTACTTCCATCCTAAGCAAAATGATCTGTGATCCCAAGTGTTTAAAGGGTGAGTACTCTTTTACAGTAGGTATGGAAATAACACCTGTACCAGGCTAAACCGCCTGCGTGCCCTCAAGGGCGGCCCCCCCGTGTCCCTGCCGTCTATGTGACAACGCGCGTCTCGTTTAATTACATGAACTGAACTGGGCGGGGGCTGTTCATTGAACCGTTACCAGTGCTTCATAGATGTTTTCTTGGTGAGTAGTTTAATGCTCACGGCACCTGTCTGCACTGGGTGATATTTGTACTTGTTATACGGATGAAAGTGTGGAAGTTCAGAGGGGCGAGACTTGCCTAAAATTACATAATCAGTGAACAAAAAGGGTAAGGCTTAAACTCACGCCTTCTGGAATCCAAAGCCAGGCTTCGCCCACGGGGCCGCCAAAGGACTGGATGTTCTCTGGGGCCCAGGAAGAAGGTGCCTGCAGTGGCTGCGAGCCCCCGTTGGTCGTCCCCGCTGGGGTGGAAGGCGGCGTCTCTGTCCCCAGCCAGCTTACCGCCGACGAGCACAGCTGTCCGTCCCTCGGCGAGGGCTCTCCCTTCAGCTGACGGACATGAACGGGGCAGGTGCGCCTTAGCCAAAATTCCTTTCTTTTGAGCAATGTCTCGGTCTATAATGGAGCCCCAGGCATGCCAGACACAAGTAACAGATGTTGGGATCGGTTTGGGGTGGGGTGGGGTGGGGAAAGGGACAGGAATAGTTTCCCCTCAGCGTCCTGGATCTCATCCTCTCAGCCCTCGCGGCTGCTCTGACGGTGTGCCATGCGCCGTGTGCTGGGGGCGGGGGCAGGAAGGAGAAGCACGGGGGAAGGAAGCCGGGGGCTGCCGTTCCCCTTCGGGGCGAGGAAAAGCCCTTCGAGCCACCGAGATCCTCGGGCCCCTTCCTCCTGTCAGCCCAGGAGCTCACAGCACCGAGGGGCAGTGTCCCGACAGCTCTACAGAATATCGATCGGCAGAATGTTAATGTCTTCTGATGTCTTGGAAAGAGCCCCATGAAAAAGGCCTCGCGAGCAACTACCTCTGGGAAGCGGTTCACACTGTATTCGCTTCTTATTGATCGTAGATATTGGCTACTCATTACAGGCTCCGAGAAAAGATACCTGATAATGTTTCACCCCACGTTCTTCAACATTACCTGGCCATTGTCAGGAAGAGTGTAGTTGGACAGGACGTGCACCTGCCTCCTGCTTTTGGGTCACTTGCTGTCTCAGGCACCTTGGCCTCCATCGTCTCTGACCAAACTGTTTCCAGACGCATGTCCGGCGCATCTGCGTGGACACCTGGGCCGCGGCCCTGCCCCTCGCCCCCGGCGGCCTGGGCGTGTCTGTACTTTGCTTCCTCTCTGTGCCCGTGCCCCTCTTACTCGCCGCCTCTTTAGTGCACTAAATCAGTTCCTCAGCGTCCTTTACTTTTGTCTTTGTAGGAGAACATGTTTTTTTCTCTTTAAAATAATTGCCCTTCTGTACTCGGAGCTCTGTTTGGTGGCTCTGTCCCGAGTCTGTGAGGAGTTCGGCCCCTTGGCCCCCGTGCACCTAGACCGGGGCCCAGCCTCTCTCCTGTCCCAGCTCAGCGCCCCGAGGTCTGAGTCCTGCGGTAACCAGGGCGCCTGGTCTCAGGACTCCCTCTTCTGCGCGTCCATGGGCCAGCGAGCCCCTGGGTGCAGACCACTCAGCCCGGGTTCTCCCCTGGCCCCTTCCAGACACACACTTTCCATTCCCATCTTCCCTTCAGCGTCACTTTCTACTTGTCCTGGACTTCTATCCTCCAATCTCCACAAAATCCTCCCTGTCCCCCCCAGTCACAACCCCCTCCTCCATGCAGCCACCCTTGGTGACTCCGGCTGGGTCACTTTCTCCCTGCACAGAAGAGCCTTAACATTCCGTGTCACCCCTCTACCTTCCTGCATATGACTTCCATTTTAAAATCTGAACACATTCCAGAAGGAGGAGTGTAATTCTTTATGCTTTTGGTTGGAAGTCTCACGGTTAGTCCCGGTGTGTGGATTTGTTTTGCTGACTCAGTCGAATTGGCAGCAGTGCTGTGTGCACGCGCGTGTGTACGTGTGTGTCCCCAGGGGCACAGGTGAGTTAAGAGAAGACTCCCAGGGCAGCCGAGTCAGCGCGACAAGGAAGCAGGCAGAGGAGGAAGCCAGGCTGAGCCGAGACTGCGCGCACGCCCCTCAGAAGCCACGTTCGGCCTGGTCCCGTGGGGACTCGGGAGCACGAGTGTCCTCGCCGTGAGCCCCCCATGCGCTTCCTGGGCATCCCCGAGTGTAGGAGTCCTCGAAGAGGAGCAGCTGTGGGCGCTGTCTCTTAGAATCAAAATCATTAGGAAAAGGGTTCACGTGCGCTGGAGCGAAACCCAGTGCATCCAGGGGCGCGTGTGGAGCCCCAGCGTGGCCGTGACCGGGCCTTAGAGGAAATTTTTAGCAATTGGGGTCAGGGCCACGCAATATAAAGTCGGCTGTCTTGACCACCGACGGGGCGCCCAGGTTGGTGGCGTCGCGTGTGTTCGCGCTGTCGTGCCGTTGTCGCCACCCCCATCTCCCGAGCGGTTTTCATCGTGCAAGACTGCAGCTCTGTTCCCACCGAACCCTAGTCTCCGCTCCCCGCCCCCCCAGCTCCGGGCCCCTGGTCCCTCCTCCAGGGACCTTGTGTCAGTGGAATCGTTCAGTCTTTTCTCTTTTCGGGAACTCTGATGTTTTTAAACAAACACTAAGAATCCTGTTAAAAGCAGTGCCCTGAAAGGCTCATGTCACAGAAATGGCCTCTCCAGCCCTCCCTTATTCTTACTGGGGACTGGAGACCCCACCCACTCCTGCCAACAACTTCAAATAATCGATCAAGAGTGGGCCTGCCCGGACCTGTGTGGCTCAGCGGGTTGGGCGTCGTCCCACAAAGCGAAAGGTGGCCGATTCGATTCCCAGTCAGGGCACAGGACTGCGCTGTGCGTGGTTTGGTTCCCAGTGGGGGCGTGTGAGAGACAGCCAATCGATGTTTCTCTCTCTCATCGATATTTCCCTCCCTCTCTTTCTCTCTCCCTCCCCCTCTCTCTAAAAATAAAAACAAATAAAATCTTAAAAAAAAAAAAAAAAAAGAATGGGTCCAAGACCCAGTCACTGAGGAGCCTCTTAAAGCCCAGGGCCCCAGAGCACCCCCGACCTATGGCCCAGCAGCCCCTGCACTGTGAGCACCGTGAGCACTGCCCCGTGTACGGAAAGTCTTCCCCACGTGCGATCTGTGTGCTGGCATTGCCCACCTCGGACGGCAGCCCCCAGCCTTGTTTCGAAGCTGCCGTTCCTCGAAGCGGCACTTCACACCAGACCCAGTTTTGCACCGTGGCGCAGAGCAGAGCTGTCACTGCCAATCTTGGGGACAGGGCCTGGGGTTTGGGTGTGGCTTGCCTTTGTCTGTGGCACCTGCCCTGCTCCCTCCGAGCCACAGGCTTTCTGGAAACAGCTGGAGAACTAACGATCCGAAAAACGCGTTGTTCCAAAGCTTCTTGTCCCCACCCTGTGGGCAGGCGGAAAGCGGCCCGGGCTGTGACTGTGACCTTGCTTGGAAAAGGGCCTTTGCAGGTGTGACTCAGTTAAGGGCTCCGAGACGAGGACATGCCCCTGGGTCACTCTGTCAGCCCCAAATGGCACCACATGCGTCCTTACAAGAGGGAGGAGTGGAGAGCTTCAGACAGAAGAGGAGACGCAGTCACACAGAGGGTGTGGCCATGGAACAAAGCTGGGGCGAGGCCACCACAAAGCCAGTGACCCTGGGGCCATTCCAGGAGCTGGGAGGGACAGCCCCTTCTCCTCGGCCCCCAGTGAGAGTGTGGTCCTGCCAGGCTGGGGGCGTGTAGCCTCCAGTGTTGTGAGCAAACACATTTCTGTTGTTTTAGGCCATCAAGCTAGCAGTAACTTGTTATAGCAGCCACAGGACACTAATCCACCACGCAATTTAAAATATACATTTCAAAGGTGTGAAAAGTTTCTACAGCTGCTCTGTGAAAACAACTGTTGGTAACTGCCCTCCCATCTGGAGAGAAGACGGGCCCGGGCTAACCCCTTGGATAAGCAGCGGATCGGAGTCCGAAGGTGCCGTGCCTCTTCCCTGGGGGCGCTCAGGGGTCCCATCATCTCAGCCAGTTCGACGCCCAAGGGCTCCTCGTGGATGTGGGCTTTGGAGACACCCGTGTGAGTGAAAGATTCAGATGGTGTGGAGTGCAGGCCTGTTTCCAGTCCCTCCTGCTTTTGATACTGTTCTGCCTCCGTCAGCTCTGTCCTGGGGATGGGGCTGCGAACATGGGGCAAGGACCCTGTCTGTTTGGTAAGCGGCGGCGCACCTTTCTCGCTGGTGGAAATGGAGCCACCGCCGAGTCCACGTAATGTAAGTGTTTACGGCATTAAGTGGCATTTTATGCAAATCAATAAATGAGAAGGAAACAGCCCTTGCAGAAAAATAAATCTGCTTTTATGGGAGTAGCCAGGCCACTTCTAGATGGTTCTTGCGGACAGGCCGAGCAGCTGGCCCTGAGCGGTCAGCCTAAGCAAACAGACGCTGCCAGATATTTGAAGTCTGCGTCATTCCCTGTGTGGTGCAGCGCCTCACAGTTTGCAAAGTGGTGGGTCCATTCTCTCTCACCTCAACTGGGCAAGGAGACAAAACAGGGCTCCCTGGCGGTGAGGGGTGAGTTCTGTCTCCACTCCCATTTACCACTGAAGTCCCGACCTCCAGTACCTCTGAACGTGGCCTTAGTTAGAATAGAGTCGCTGCGGATGGAATTGGTTAAGATGCAGTCACACTGCGGTAGGGTGAGTCCCTAATCCAACAGGACTGGTGTCCCCATAACGAGGGGAAGACGGAACACAAACATTCACAGAGGGACGAAGACATAAAGAGACACAGGGAGACAATGGTCGTCTGTAAGTAAGGAGCCTCCGAAGCTTCCAGAAGCTAGAGAGATGTAGACCAGGTCCTCTCTCGCAGCCTCCGGAAGGAACCAGCCCTGCCGACCCCTTGACCTTGGGCTTCCAGCCTCCAGAAGTATGGTGATTTACCTTCCTTAGGCTGCCTGGGGTTGTGGCCCATGGTGGTGGCAGCCCAGCGAACTTGCACATCGGGGCACTTTGGGAAGTGACTTCCTATCAAGAGACGGTCACCAAACTCATGCGTGAACAGATCCAGAGCGCGGCCTGGGTTTCCTGACCCCTAGCGCGGTGGTGGGGAAGGGTCACCGTCTGTTGGCTGGAGGTGGCAGAGCCGAGTCAGAGTATGTGGGCCGTTACCGGAGGCGGACGAGTCTCAGGAGCAGAAGTAGAGTGGAAGCGCCCTGTCTGAGAGCTGACGTGGCAGGGGTGACCTCCCTTCAAACACCGTCCTGAACGCTGAACCCCTGTTAGCGGCCTGGTGTGGGGTTGGCCCATGTGGTTGCACTTGGCGTGAGGGTCCGAAAGCGGCAGCTAACGACTGAAGAAGCCGACGGTGGGAAGTCAAAGCCAAGCCCGTGCGTGGTAGCTTTCCTGGAAGTGTGAGAAGTCATCCCCCACGGCACCTCGCGTTTCGTGGGCAACTGTGAGAGGTGGGAGGACCGAGTGCTCTGAGTACCAAGGTGGGGGCCATCCCGTTTCCAAAGACAGCCCACGCAGGGAGGGCTGGCGCGTCATTTCACGCAACCCGTACAATGGCTGTGGGAGAGACGCCCTGGCTTTGTTCACATCCTGAAGCAGAAGGCTGCGCACAGCGAGGCTTAGTGACCTGCCCGAGGTCACCCAGCGAATGCTGACGGATGACCGAGCACCTTCTAGTTAATGGCAAAACTTTTAGCCATCAGGCTAAACCACTTAGAAACATTTGTCCATTAGCGTGTGTCTAATGCAGTAAGAGAAAATAAATCTTTAATGCCTCAGGTAAATTTCCACTTGGCTTAAAAACCCAGCTCCGCACTTGGACTAAGTGGTCGGTGTGGTTTCTGGTGGTTGAACCCACAGAGGCACTGGGGGCGGGGGGGAGGCGACAGCATCGCCTGCCGCCTTCCCCATGAGGGAGTGTGGCAGGATTTAGAAAAGGGCACCTCGTCCACGACCACCCTGAACGCGCCCGATCTTGTCTGATCTCGGAAGCTAAGCAGGGTCGGACCTGGTTAGTACTTGGATGGGAGAGAAGGGCACCTTCACAGAGCTGCTTCAGACAGGCTGATGTCTGGGCCTTGGACTTGACCTTGTAATATTTTGTGGCAGAGGGAGAGAGGCTGAATGTCAGGCTGTTTCGACCTAACACGGTGAGCGGCAATGCTTAAGTGATTCGCGGGGAGACGACCGGCTGACAAAAACCAGAGAACGGATTCTGTTCAGAAAGCAGAAGCCAAATGCATCTTAAACTCGGACCGGACGGCCCATTGTGCATGGCCTTCTTGGTGGCTCTGAAGCTTCCTGACCGCTTGCGTCCCCAGGCCGGTGCCAGGAATGGATGGAGTGTCAGGTCCATTGGTGGAGGAGTCCGTGTGCTGGGCTCCAAGATGCACCTTGACAGCTTCCAGTCTGCTCCCCTTGCAAGTGATTGCACTGAGTTTGATTTTCCCGATGTGAGGGTCTTGCACCCCCGTGGCTGTCCCAAGTGGTGGAGGGGAAGCGCGCCGGTTGGCCCTTCAGGGCCGCCAGGTCACAGCATCGCCTCCGCATTTAGTGGCGGCCTGGCCCGGCGTGCTCACCTGTCAGACTTCACTCCCACCCCGAGAGCCTGGAGCTATGACACAGCCCCCTGACACTGAAAACGGGGGCCCCTGCTAACCACGAGCCAAGTGGGTGCTACGTGTGCTGGGGCAGAGGAAACAGCCCGGTGCCGAATGCTTTTGCGATGAGTGTAACGAGGCTGCCTTAAGAAGCCAGACTCGTCAAATTAAGTGCAATTATTTTTTAAAAAATAAGTCATCTTTCTAGGAGAAGCAACCTGGAAAGTAAGCTGGAGAAAGCGGTGTGCGCGTGCATCGTGCATCTGTGCACGTGTGTGCGTGTATGTTCACACATGTGTGCATGCGTGTTATGGCTGTTGCTGGGTGCCTGGGTCAGAGGCTGTGCTTGCCTGACGGCACTTGCTTAAATTCTTCAGGGGCCTTTGCTCTGCAGTGTATTTCAAGTAGAGGAGGGGAGACTCCCCCCTAACCCCCCACCCCCGTGCGGTTCGGGGCGCACCTGAGCCCTGCACCCAGGCTTCCTCTGATGAAAACCGTCCTTTCCCTGTGTCCCGGGAAGCGTCATGGAACCTCTCCGTCTACCCGCATCTCTGAGGGGAGGCATTTTATTTATTTATTTGGTAGAGGTGTAAAAATCACTTGTTCCCATTTAGCCTCAGGAGACACCAATACCGTTTTAAAATATCCAGAATTTAATAACCATTGAAAAAAACCCTCAGAAAGCTAGACTTGTCGGGTATCTTTGTGTCCTTCAAGAGGAAACACAGGCAGGAGGCAGGATGGAAGGAAAGAAAGACACAATGGAAAGCAGATTAAAGTAACCGACCCCTGAGCCCCCCTTCCCTTCCGTCATACGTGACCTGTGTTGCAAGGTCATGTCTCTTGAGCACAGTGGCTGGCCATTAATTGTTTGTCATTCTTTGAAACTGTTGGAAGAAGAAACCTACCTATTGGCTAATAATGACCATAACATTAAACTATTATTTATATGTAGTGTTTTAAAGACGATAAGACAAATACGACAGCATCGCACCGCAGTGGCTATTGGGCTTCATCAGGTAAAGTGTGACCAGCGACTGGGGTGGAACGATGAGGCGGGAAGGGACGGGGGGCCCTTCGCGGGTAATAACTGCTTGTTTATTCTTTGATTTCAATGATGCTTCTTGTACTGTTGTCGTGGACTTTTAAGATTGAGAATTAGAGAAATGAGTAAAAGCTATGAACCTGTTTCTTGGAAAAACTAAACACACAAACAACCCAAAGTCTGCCTGTACTTTCAGGAGGTTAATGGGTGTCTCACAGACCAGGTGTGGACCTGCCTTAGGGAATTCGGCCCCTCAGGACAAAGTGGACCATGCAGGACAGACGGCGGAGAGTCGGCTGTTCGGGATCATGCATTTGTACTTGCTCCCGGACACCTAATGCTTAGCTCCCTGGCGAGGGTCGGGGGTGGTGGCAGGTATTGAATAGACACATCTCTAGTGAATGGATGACAATGAGACTTAGAATTTCTATAATGGGCCTTTTAATCAAGCATCCCAGTATACTGATGTGGTCGTCTCTTGATTAAGTCTGACTTCGGTGTTGAGAGCTATCAGCACGGACACCCCACTCGGATCCGTTTTTGCCTGGCCGAGCCCCCTGCCTTACTGCCAGCCGAAGGGGCGCTTCCAGAGAACAGCTGGCATCACATGTCGAAGTAGCTTTTGAATCTGAATAAATCTTGCCTTTGCTGAAGTTGAGGTGCTCATTTCATACCTTCTCTCCCAGACCCTCTGGACTGTTAGAAAAAGAAGTGACGTGATATATGGATGGGTTTTCTTTAAAGAGGGTCTAGCATTTTCCAAATGACTCTCACTTCCCTGGGAGGGGTGTCAGGGGTAAGGGTTTGCCACGTTGATCAGAGTTAGAGCGACGTGACCTGTGCTATTAGATACTCAGTGACCAGGGTGTGGCCTGCCACGTAGGTCATGTGTCAGGGCAACATCTTATCACAGGATTTTCCCAGACAGAACTAGAAAAAAATAAGGTGGGGTGGTCCCTGGTCTACCTGACACCACGCGGTGCCTCACCCCCCTTCCTCCTGGCTCTCCTGCGCCATTGGTGTGGCTCACCGAGTCCGCTCTGCCGCCACCGCGTCCGGTTGTGCCAGTTCTGTCTTAGTTCGTTAGACCCTTCAGTGCCATGTTTCACAGCTCGTTTAGCGGAAGTACAGCTAGAGAGCCGTTGGGCCAGCCAATGCTGTGGCAGGTGCGAGGGTGTGCTGTTGGAAGTGCTGTTGAATTGGATGTGGGCGAGCCCACACCGGACACCTCGGGGGTGGGGGCCGTGGAAACTAGGGAGAGGCCACACCCAGCTGGTTCCACGGCGGTTTTTGGGTTCCGTCTGGGCTTTATAGCAGACAGACCTGGAGGTCCTAAAAGGTGATGTGCTGCTTGAGTTCCTCAGGCAAGAGAGGGGGTGTGAACTCTGATCATGGGACCGATTTGAAGTTAACCATAGCAACGAACCTTGGCCTACACCAAAAGTGTAGGAAAGAAGGAGGGACAGAGAAAGAAAGAAAGAAGGAAGGAAGGAAGGAAGGAAGGAGGGAAGGAAGGAAGGAAGGAAGGAAGGAAGGAAAGAAAGAAAGAAAGAAAGAAAGAAAGAAAGAAAGAAAGAAAGAAAGAAAGAAAGAAAGGATTAGTTTGTCCAGCCTGTGTATGTCTAAAATGGCTGAATCTAGTGGCTTTAGAAGTCTCCTTGCAATGCCAAGGTGTTTTGAGTCTATGAATCAGTCACATTTTTAAGAGAGAGAAAATAAATTGAGCCACTCTTTTCTCATTTGCCTCTATTCTGAACAGACCCTTGGAAAGGCATAGTCAGATACGCTGGTCATTTTCACAGGGAGATAGATGGAGGGAGAGGGTGAGAACTTTGAGGCCCGATTTGGCGCTGGAAGGCTCTTGTCTGCAATGTTATCGAATAATCGTTAAGGCAGCGCTAAAATCCAAGACTGGGGGGCGTCCGCCTCAGCAGAACAAGCCAACAGACGCCGACCAGCACGCTGGGCTCGTAAGCCGGCTGCGCAAGCTAAACCACCGTTCTCAGGGAGAACGTTATTGTTTGTCTCCGACATCCCCGGTCCCCCGCGTGCCCACCTCTCCCATTTCTTTGGGCCCTTTTTTCTAGGCTGTGGCTTTGCCTGCTCTGTCGGTGTCTACAGTCAAATACCTCGCGACATTTAAGCTTAAGCAGCGAGATATTCCTGAGAACAACTGTGGTTCAATATTTTCTAATAATAATCTGCTCCCTAAATAACTATAGAGAGCAGCTGATGGCTCATGGAAAATGTGGGGGACGTGGAGTTTTCTCAGTAGAAAAGCACAGGGCTGGAAGAGACCTTTCTTCGTTCCTATAAATCTATCCAGGGTTCCCCCACCCCCCGCCCCATTTATGACGTGAGCAAGGCGACGGAGGCCCGGTAAAAGGCTCCGGGTTCTTGCCGACACGTTGCTGCATCTCCTCGGCCTGCTTCTGCCCCGTTTCCCCACTTCTGTCCTAACGCGCATTTGCACACTTGCCAGTTAACTCTGTCGGAGGAGACGCTGACACCCGAGCAGCGAGTGAGCGGGGAGAAGGGGCTGGAATCAAACTGCGCTCTGCTGCGTGCCGGAAACGCAGGGAGGCGAAGCTGTTGCCCCTCGTCCGCCTTTTACCTTCCCTTCCTCTCCCGAAGTGTGCTTGGCGTCGCGTAGGGGCTTAATTCTTAGCGTCAGATGCGAAATGTTACTCGCTTGTGAATTTTTCTTTGTAGCTTTTGTCAGATCCTTGCAGGGATGAATTTTTCCCTCGAGGTAAAAACCCGCCAATACAATGGGATGGCTTTTCTCCAGGATACCAAGTGACACTGAGGGCTGCCTCAGCAAAGTGCAGAATTCGTGACACCTCTCACGCCCCCGTCATTTGAGACCTGGGTGCTTTGGCTAAATAAATCCCTAAGTGAGCCCTCTGGTGTGTTCCCTCAGAACGACTCTCCTCCCTAGCTTCGGGTTGTCTCCACTGCTTTTGTCACCGTTGTCCAAAACTTAGTGGCAATCGTGAAAGTGATTTGTCAAGATCTGCTGTGTAACCAGGAAACGCTGTGGACCGAGGTGCCCTGCTGACGTTATCATGTTTAATCTTTGTAATGACCTTTGAGGTGGGTGCTCTCGTCACCCCATGTCGGTGATCACTGTTATGGAAAAGGAAACGGGGGCACAGAGAGGGAAGAGTCCCTGTCACACAGCTACTGAGGGAGGAAACCCAAACTGGTACCCACACGACCCGCCCTGGAACCCAGGCGCCACCTCTCAGCCTGTTCCTGCCTGCCGGGGGCATCCCCGGTGGGGTGACGACGTAGAGGGGACACTGGGGTAGCATTCTGGGAATCTGGCTCTCAGTGTCCCCTTGGCCATCAACTTCTGGAGTAATGTTACGGCAGCTATTCAGTGTTCCTGTGCCGTTCCTTCTGGGAAATGGAAAATTATGATCTAAAAATTCCATCTCTTCATCATCGAAGTTAAATAATAGACAACGAGGGCTTCGATAAAGAAAATGATAAGGATAATGACGATGACGATGACGATGGGCGTGTGGAATCCGAGCAGAGGCCCGCGTGCACAAAGGGCCCAGGTTCCCTCTGGGGCGGCAGACCCCCATGTCGGCGTTATCGTGAGTGAGCTCTGATTGTCCAGAAGTGCGTCTGCTCTTCCCCCATTCCTCCCTCTCCCACTCCCCCTTTTGCTTTCCTTTCCCCACCCTCTCCGGCTCCCCCCCCTTCTTTCCCTCCCCACTCCCCAGCCGTGGATCACAAAGACTGCACTGTGTGGGGGAGGGTGCCGGAGGGGCGCAGAGCAAGATGAAAAGGAGGCCAAGGAAGTTTTAACAAACTCAGTCTCTTCCCGCAGCTGCTGTCTGGGAAGCAGGCTTCCTGCCATCCCGGGGTGGAACCTGCCAAGTGCCTTTTCCCGGCCGAGCCGGGCCCCAGCCCCAAGCCCGGTCTCCGGCATTTCCAAACGCCGCCCCTCAGCTGTACTGCAGGCAATAAATCTCTCTTTCTGCGGCGGGGAAGCGGGCCCGTGACACCGATCCGTTCAGCCTGCTGAGCCTCCCGTGGCCAGCGCTTCTTTGCCCAAATAGCATTATTGCTCTTGAAGATAGAATCTGGGGATGTTGCTCAGGGCCCTGTGTGCCAGAGTTCGGGGTATTAGAATATTCTTGAATTCTAAGGAAGATCAACAGGAAAGTGTAGCCAAAGGGCTAATTAGCAAGACAGCACGGAAGATATTTCTCTTTCCTAGAGGCTGTAGCCAGCCCCACTGACAGCAGTTAAATTCCTGAGCCCCTTGTTGTTAAGAACAGCAACATAAGGTCTCGGGGTTAAAACACCGCATTTATTTTCTCAGCATTAAAGAGTGGAAGTGGCGCCGCCCCACGCAGCCAATTTAATGTGGCCGGCCCACCAAATGATGATAATAGTGTCAGTTATCATTAATTATTCATACATAGTTTGTGGGCCAGACAACTCATGGAATTTTTCTCTACATCCTCCCATTTACTGTCCAGAACAGCCTTGCAAAAGAGATGGTCTTAGCTGGCTTTTAAAATTAAGGAAAGCAAAGATGAGAGCGTTTTGCTGTGGGTTTTTCTTTTTAACACTCTATATTTTAAATTTACGTGCTGAAAAATAGACACTCTCATCCACTGCTGGTGGAAATGGGAATGTTGGAGTGCTTTTGCAATACGAATCAAAATTAAATACGAACATAACATGACCTTTTTTAAAAAGAGAATATGCCTGTCTGTATGCATGTATATATATGTATGTTTATATATACAAATACAGTAATGTTTTTATTTGGGGCAAAAGTTATGGGAGAGCACACGTAATTCTCTCGAAGGAGTGGTACTGGGGGCTTGTAGAGAGAAAAACGGCTTTATTTATAACTTTATGCTCATCTGGACTTTTGATTTCTTATTTTTTGCTAAGATTGTATACCTTTATATTATTATTTTTTAAAAAACTAGTTCAAAAAGAAATGAAAATGAGTCTTTGACTCAGCAATTCTATTTTTAGGGATTTAGCCCAAGGAAATAATGAGGCAATTGTACAGAATCGCGTAAAGAAAGGTATCTGTCACAGCGTCGTTGGGACACCTACATATGTATGCGTGGCGTTCAGCTAAATATGGTACATTCATATGATAGAATGCCACAAAGTGATCTGCAGAACAAATGAATAGATACATGCACAGTGACATCCTCCCCCTTCTTCAGGAAATGCCCACCAGGAACACACCTAGAGTCAAACAAGTTGGGATTGTTCCTCGCTGCAGGGAGGGAGAACCCCACCGTGGGCGGTGGTGGGGCATCTCGGTTAGCGGGTGTTAGAAAGGGCTCATACAGGGTGTGGCCTTGTGTCAGGCGGTTTCTGGGAGGGTTCAAAGAAGCAGGGCTTTGCTGTGGGTTGGGTGTTGCGGGGCAAGTTCATGAATATATATCTCAATAAGTCTTCTCTAGAAGGAATACATCTTTTCTAGAACAAAGCTAAAACAGTCATTGGTAAGGAAGCATCCGTCAGTAACGTTAGTCAGGAAAGCAGGTGTCTTGTTGTTTTCGTGGTGTTGAGGACACTGTTCGACTTTGTCTGTGTTCAGACACGAGCGCAGGTGGTCTTGCTCTTGTCGTGATCTGTTGCGCCCCCACGGTGGCCTTGTCCAGCGTTGCTGCCTCTGAGGCTGTTTAGGTTTAACAGGCAAAGGTCAGGTTCCAGCCGAGAGTACCAGGCCAGCTCTCGGACGTCGGAGGCCGCTCTTCCCTTTCTCAGGGGAGTCAGTAAAAAACTCAAAGCAAGTTACAGGACAGTCCTTATGCTGTAATCCCATTAAAAAAATGCCAACATAAAAGTTTGTTCAGACATAGAAATGCAGTTGGAAGAATATGCTCTTTGTGATCAACAAAGGCTCTGTGGAAGAGGGCTAGACTACGGGAGATGTTTTTCTCTCTACCTTCTGCTCTGAAAATTTCTAAAATAATAAGCATACATTATTATTCCAATAAAGAACAATCAAAATATTCCTAAATTGAAAACGAAAACGGGGGCTTCAGTGCCAGCAAGTGTGTGTGTGTTCCTCTCTACCCGGTGCCCACATGGCGAACGCGTTCTCTGTCCCACGCTGGCTGTCTCCCGTGGGAGAGCTTAGAGAGAGGAAGCCATGTTCTCGGTTTCTCAAGCACACGGTGGCCACCATGGGAGCCGTACTTGACCAGTAGGGGAGCAGGGATGGGAGGTGGTTTGATTGTCAGTGAGCGGGGCGGCCTCTAACCCTCCTCTCTACTTTCTCGTCCCTCAGGATAGAGAGCCACACGCCTGTGCGACCTGCTAGGCGCACACAGTGGGAGGGCCCAGCCCAGGCTCTGACTTAACTTTCGACAGCACCCTGGTTCGACAGCACCCTGGCTTGGATGGTAGATGGTGCGGTGGCCCTAGGAAAGGCTTCCCAGAGGATGGAAGCCTGGGCCGAGTTGACAAATGTGAGGGGCTGCCTGGGAAGGCAGACAGGGCGGTCTCCACGAGGGGACGTGCGTGGGCGTAGCACACATGAGAGGAACTAGGGCTGCTGTAGCTGAGCTCAGGAGGCATTAGGGGAACGTGGTCGGATATGAAGCTGGAGCCCTGGCTGGTGCGGCTCAGTTGGCTAGAGTGTCATCCCGTAAGCTGAAAGGTCATGGGTTCCATTCCCAGGCAGGGCAGACACCTCGGTTGTGGGTTTGGTCCCCAGTCGGGACATGGGAGAGGCAACCGATCAATGTTTCCCCCTCGCGTTGATGTTTCTCTCCCCCTCTCCCTCCCTCTCTCCCTCCCTCTAAAATCAATACGCGTGTCCTCGGGTGAGGATTAAAAAGAAAAAAAAGCTAAAGCTGGAAAGTAGATGTGATGGACGAGTCCTCGGGGCCCTTCCTCCTCCCGTGCAGTTTTACTTCACGGGGTTGTGTCTGCGCGGCGACACGCGTGTGGCATGAAGACAGCGAGGCGCTGTCAGTAGGACTGTGCTCAGGCCCCCTTCCCGGGACTTTCCTTATCTTCCTGCTTGGTGGCAAAGGCATTTTCGGGTTAACGTGAACATGTTCTTTAGAACTGCCCTACGGGAAATTAGCGTATAAACAGCACGGGCGCTTTGTGAGCAGGCCCCAGGTTGAGGAGTCCGGATTGGCCTTGAGAGCTCTGGGCGCCGCCGGCTGGGCCGCCTTAGGCACAGGGTGGCGGACCGGGACGGCATTTGGAAACACCCCTGATCGTGTCCTCAGCAGTGCAGAGAGGGACAGGCAGGTGACAGGTGCTTCCCGGAGGCTGGGAGAAGGTTGTGGCCAAAGGTACTTGCACTACAGAGGTAGCCTTGGCCATGGTGATCCAGGGACCAATGGGATAGACAAGCAGGAGTTAGCGTGGCAACCTTTTAAAAATTATAAACCGCATCGTAACTCCCAGTCCTAGACAGAAAAATGTCAGGGTCCGGCACAAATGATGCCCCTTTTTAAAAAATTACAAAATCATAAGCTTGTAAGTCTGTAACACAACAATATCACACTCACATACACCCTATGTATGACATTGTAGGTGAAATGTTCACATTAAAACTATAAATTATGACACCCCTATCATTACCCTGCCGACCACACTCACGCAGACGTTCCTTCTGCCGGACCCTGTACACATACAGGAGAGCCGAGGGACGGGTCAGGGGAATGGCGTACAGAAAACCTGACCTTGGTGTTTGCAGAGGTGCCTGAGCCTGGCCACATGGCTACCTGACCCAGCGGCGCACGCCCCCCGGCCGCAGCCACCGGCCTCCTTCGGCACCTGGAGGCCGTCGCGATTCCTCAGGCACCCGCTGTCCTGAGCCCTGGCGGGGACGGAACCCTCCTCGGATCGACATCCCCGACCAACAAGCGGCCTCTAGGACATGTTCAAGATTCTCTGTGCCACCCTGCTTATCCAGGACACCGCGTGCTACTCACATGCTCTCGCCCGCAAAGCAGGTCCTCCTACTCTTCTGCCGCCCTGTGCCAGGCAGCCTGAGCATCTGGCTGGCAGAGTCAGGGGTGACAAGAAGCCCCGTGGGCACTCCACATGGCCTGCGCCCAGACGAACCTCCACGTGTCTCAGGGGACTGGAATGAGATCGCTGGCCGGGGGAAGGACGCACGTTGGACCCGCACGGAGGGCGAGCTGGCCGTAAAACGCAGCCCCCGCTTTGGGGAGGCCGTGCAGGAGAATCCGGTGGTTTCAGATCTTCTCTGCCTGGAAAGACACGCTGATCAGAGAAGAACGGAGTGGGCGCAGCGCCCCTACACGGGGGCCGTGCCTGGGAGCGTCTCACGTGCTAATAGCCCGAGCGGGTGGAATGGAATTGCTCTTAAATAGGTAAAAACTTATCATTCAGCACCTTAAACAGGGGCTTAATTTGAAGAGTTTTGCTGAACATATTGTAGGCAAAATCTCATTTTGTTTTTCTCAGCCTTCTTTTTCGCTCGTTCAGGGCAGGGCATCTGTGCATAAGGAAATGGATAAGGACCTGTTGGGAGGGGCAGAGCTGGGTTCTTAGAGTTTGGAGAGAGTGATTTAATGTTTCTAAGTTCATCTTCTTTTATTGTTGCGAAAAATAGTAACAGTGTCAGCCTGTCACGGCTATGGGAAGACCCAGGAGGGGCTCACAGAATTTTGGAAATGCTCAACTCTGTCCCAAGAGGAAAAA
>PVJD01015074.1:0-26468 GCA_004026545.1 Mormoops blainvillei | reverse complement strand
GTCACACCTCATTTCAAAATAACATTAACACGTTTAATGTGAGGTAAACTCCTCGCTGTGTGGGGCTGCTGATTTTGTTCGCTTGTTTGATTGTTCGCATGATGCATTTGCACCCACACCCCACCCCCAACTCACTCCCTGAACTGTCAACATGTCTATCTGGCAAAGAAAATCTCGGCATCTAAAAGGGCCTGTCTGTTCTTCCTAGTTTCTGCTGAGACCTGGGACGGAGATAAGGTCTGAGACCCCCCTGTGGGATGCAGCACCAAGAATGTGAAGGTTATGCTAGGAAGACTCTTATTTGGTGTCGTCTGTCTTTTCAGACAATGTGGAATAATCGAATTGGAAAAATGACTAAACATGTATAAGGACAAATAGATTTAACAAACACCTATATTCTCTGAGTAAATTTATGTCACTTTACACCGTGCACAATATAATATCCAGAGCGCTTAGAGGATGGAAGTAAAGCCCACATTGCCACTAAGGCATCTCAGAGAGAGATGCCGAATGTGTTCAGACAAGCAAATGCCATTCCGTTTTCAAGTTTCTGCAGATCATACGCCTTTAAGTTTGATCTCACCTCAGGTAAAAAAAAAAAAAAAAGTTCTAGAATGTGCTGTTCAAAAGACCCTTTGTGAACCACTAGAAAAAGAACACAGGACCACTTAGACCAAGTCATGGCAAATAATTTAACTTTGTATTGTTGCTAGATGAGTTGATCAGTGAAATTTAGTAGAAAATGAATCTGGATTTCAGCAAGGCAATTTGAAAAGGATTCATAGTACCTTAGGAAGAACGTGCAGAAATATAGAGTGAATACAGTGACAATTGCCAACATATCTCATTTCCAATGACGACATCTCACTTTACCCACTAATAATAAGAACTTGACCCCAAGTTCAAGCTGAGACCCTAGATAAGAGATGTGCTGGAGGGAGTTAGGCAGACAGCTTGGGGCAGGGCTACTGGACAGTCTTTTCTGTGGATTCTCAGAGCACCTGGCTTTTGCTGGGGGAAACGCACTATAGCTAACTTGAACTTAAAGTAAAGAGCCATGTACCTGAAGTTGATGTTAAATCCAAACTTGAAGGGCTCTCTCTTCCATACAATGACAATAAGGACCTTAGTGTGACTGGAGCAGGAATATGAACTAACAGGCAGGAGCAGAGAATGTCAACACAGGAACCAGAAAACCATTTGAGGAGTGGCAGAAGTGTCCCCCATAGGAGAACAGATGCCACCTCACTAAATAGAGCCTTAGTCGTTCAAATCCCAGCAAATTTCCTAGAGGGGCTGAGATCCCTAACAAAGAACAATACTTAGTTATATCCTCAGGCGGACATGACCTTGGGGAAATATGGACTGTGCTCAGAAGAGAAGGATGACCCTTTGGCTGGTCAACCAACAGCGAGGTCTTGGCCTACGCCCTGCATGTGTCCTCTTTAAAGGAATATTGGACGGTTGGAAAGTGCTTGAGGAGAGCAGCTCTCCTGGGAGTGGAAATGGAAACAAAATCATATAATGAAGAATGGAGATATCTGGCGATACTTACCCAAGAGAAAAGAAAATCTTTGGGGAAAGGAAATGCCTTCAAATTGGGAATATCTGTCTGCAAAAAATAGATTAGATGTGTGTTGTGTGGCCTTATGGGGTTAAGAAACGACCAATCATGGGAGCTATAGATACTAATTTTGGCAAAAATCAGTGAGAACTCATTCTTGGAGCTGTCTGGGAAGCAGTGTTTTCTGTGGAGGCGGGGCGTCCCATTCTCTGGAAATGGTCAAGCACGGACTCAAATGAAAGTAATACGGATGTTGCAAAATGATTGTGTTAATAAATGGATACTTTGGCCAGCTGGTTTGCAAGATTCCTTAAGCCATTAAGATTTTATGAAGTCAAAGATCATCCAGGCTTTATCATCCCGAATTTTGACCAAGGCACCAGTCAGAGTAGAAAACCTACTTCCCAAAGTGGCTTGGCCACTAACGAAGCCATCTCCCCTTTTCTCCTTCAAAAACTTCAGTTACTTTGAAGTTCACCCCATCAGATTGTACTCGCCTTCCCGTTGGTTATTTTCCATCAGTTTTCAAGAACATCCGCGCATTCATTTGTGGATCACTGTCTTTCGCTCCTCCTCTAGACCTATCTTTATGTTTAGTGAATTAAGTCTTTGGCCATACCACCCTGAACGCACCCAATCTCGTCTGTTCAGTGAATTCAACTTCTATGAAGATAGAAGTCGAACATTTTGACCTCTTCACTGGCGGTGAACTTTCCCCTCATCCCATTCCAGTCACTACCAAGACAATTTCCTGAACCTCCTCAGCAAAAAGATGGAAGCTATTTGATGAACAAATGAGGAATTAGCCAGTCTATTTCTTTTAATAAGACTTATCACATTTAGTCAGAAACTTCCTACCAAACCATCCTTCAGATCTATAGAGAATCACCTATGTAGTGGTAAGGAAGGGGCCTTTCCCTCTCAATGATACTAATTTTTGCAAAATCACTATATTAAAAACCCAGGAAAGAATGTATTCTAAGAGTTTGGAAACTTGGCTCTGCATGGAAGCCCACCCTCCACACCTGACACCATGACCCACTCATGCTGCAGTCACTGCTACCAGCCCACCTGCTGGAGGGCCATAGGTTCCAAGAACACCTGCTGTAAGCCCACCTGATGGGGGCCCAGCTGCTGCAACCCAACCGACACTGGGCCTGCTGGCTTGCTGCCAGCCTTACTGCAGGCCCAGCTTGTGTACTCCCTCTCGGGATGGTCCCTCTCCAAAACTACACCTCATGCTGGGAGGAGTGCACACCATACAGAAAGGCCACATCTAGGCATTCTGGTTGATGGGGCCAGCTGAGCCCATCCCAGGCATCATGCACATGAGTGAAGAAGCTAAGCCATTCCAGCCTCTAGTCATCTGAGTATTTCCAACGGAGGTCCCAGAGGTCATAGAATTATGTCGACCAAAACACCGCCAGTTTGAACAGAGCAACGCAGAGGCAATATAGCATGAAAAGTCTTTGGACCCCCCCAAATTCGCCTGGCAGAAAACAGGCCGACATTAGCGCTGGTGATAAACCTGTGCTATTTCTCATGAAGAAGGAAGGGTGACTCAGAGACCCAAGAGCCCAGAAGGCAAAGCCAAGAGCCACGGAAAATTATTCCCAGGCATGGAAAGCTCATCAAGGAACTTCCAACATTTGCCCAACCAGATTTCAGAATTAGACAGGTAACCCATTTAATACTCCCCATTCTTCTCATGCTTAGAGCAGAAATGTCGGTATCAATTACCTTATGCTTGTCCCACTATCGTACACCGAGCGTGTGAGAGCCAGATAAACGTGGTTTGGGTTTCACGAATCTACAGATCTGGAACTGTGCTCTAGAAGCCGTACTTAAGGAGCTACACCCAGGGAGACACGCCCACCCTTGAACCTGATTTCAAGGATGGGATTCTGGACTTTGAGCTTATGCTGTAATAAGATGAGATTTGGGGGCCTTAAGAGGGAGGGAGTGCAGCCCTGGCTGGTGTGGCTCGGTCGGTTAAGTGTCTCCCCACAAGGTGGAACTCCTGCTTCTATCCCCGGCCAGGGCACAGGCCTGGGTTGCGGGCCAGTCTCCCGTTGGGGCTCACGTGAGAGCCAAGTGATAAATGTGTCTCTCACACATCTACTGTTTCTCTCCTTCTTTCTCCCGCCCTTGCCCTTTCTCTAGAAATAAACAAGAAGAAGGGAGTGTATTTAGCATGTGAATCACCGGGGAAGGAAAAGCAACCTGAGTTAGGCAACGTCTAAGATGACTTCCAATTATCCCCAGCCCGTGGTTTTCATACCTTGGTGGAGTCCTTTCCCCTTGAGTCGAGCTGGATTTACTGACATGCTTCTAATGAAGAGTGAACGTGGTGGGATGTCACATCCAAGGTTAGGCTGTAAAGGGACCGTAACTTCCCTATTGGGGGCCCAGTCTCTCCCTCTTGGACCGCCTCCTCTGGGAGGACCCAGCTGCTATGCCCTGCGAGTAACTGGCCACTGTATGGAGAAACCCACATGGCAAGGAAATGATATCCCTGGCCAATGACTGGCGAGAACCTGTGGCCTGCCAACAGCCACAGAGGAAACTTGGAAGTTAACCCTCACCTATCCACGCTGTGAAATGACTGCAGGGCCAGCCAGCACCTCAGCAACCCCCTCATACCAGACCCTGAGCTGGAGGGACCTGGCTGAAATCCACACCTGGATTTCTAACCCACAGAAGCAGTGAAATAACAATGTCTGTTGTTTTTAGCCACTAAGCTTTGGGGTCGTTATGCAGCAATAGATAACTGATACAACAAAATGGATCCATGTATCAAAATGTAATTTGAAATTGTATTAATAATTAATAAGCTAGTATGTTAATTACAAAGCTTAATTATTAATTATTACTACAATTCTTAATTCTTAATAAAAATTATTCTTAAAAGCAATAATTAAGGAAAAAGTTTATTTCATAATTTTACATTCTATATATAAATTCTTAAATTTCCAAACCCTAATACTTTGGCAAAAGCTGATTTATAGTTGTGAGTATTGAAACACAGAGTTTATTCTTGCGTTATTATTTATTCATTGTTGTTGTTTTTTAAGCCCTTTATAGATTTTGTTTATTTATTTTTAGAGGGGAAGGGAAAGAGACAGAGAGGGAGAGAAACATTGTTATGTGAGAGGGAAACAGTTGCTTCTCGCACATCCCCAACTGGAACATGTGCCCGCAACCCAGACATGTGCTCTGACTGGCGATTGAACCAGTGACCATTTGGTTTGCAGGCCAGCGCTCAATCCACTGAGCCACACCAGCCAGGGCTACTGTTTTATTTTCCAGACGAACAACTGTAAACCTACGTTTGCTCCCCCTGTTTATTGTTTGTATTTTTATACAATCGAATGGTGACCAGAGGAGCACACGAGGTTGTACCCGAGAAGGGAAGAAGATAAATGGCACTGGGGAGGGTATGAAAAAGACTTCCACTTTATCGATAATGTTTTATTTCTATCACATTTCCGCAAGATCCAAAGCAGGTGTAAGAACATGTCAGTTCTGGGCAATGGGGTTTGTCACATTTTTCTCAAAACTTCCCTGTACTTTCAAACTCACTCCCTACCCCGGACATAAGTGTAAGTGAAGATTCAGTTATGAGCGTGTTCAGGCAGGGCATCGTTTACAGTGGGAGGTTCAGGTGCTTTATGGGCAAGTCCCAGCAAACCTAGAAGAAGCTCATAAAGGCTCTGTTACTTAAACTAGAGCCAAGCGTAGGAAAAATACAAGGCTTCCCAACACACCTCTTATGCCTGACACGCTTAAACCGTGCAGCGTGTGCGTCGGCAAATGGCCAGTGGCCAACATTTGCCAGTACAACAGAGAAATCCACAATTGGGAAAAATAAGAAGAATAAGATAGACACAGACGGGTCAAAAAAACTAGTACAGAGTATCTCAAGAATCCTAGTATTAAGACGTAAATTATTTAAGGAGGCGTAACTCCTTCAACTTGTAAGGTAAGGGCCACTGTTGAAAATTGTGTTCAGGACAAGATGCACCAGCTCCTCCCAGAGTCTCATCCCGTCAGGCCTTTCTGACATCTCCCTGGAAGACGTGGGAGTGAAACTCTGAATAGGGTGCCCATCAAAGTGTCATTTCTGGAAGACATTCCATCATGGTGATCCTTTTGAGATACCAAGGTCCCTCTCTCGCTGTCTTCCTCTTTTTCATTTTCTTTTTGGACTTCAGTCTTCAGTTGCAAATAATTGAGTCAATTCTATTCCTTGGGTGGCATATTATCATCTTTAGTCCTTGCAAGCCCCTCTCTCTTTTTTTTTCTCTGTATACTTATATATTAATTAATTTAATTCCCGTTCTCCTTATGCACCACTCTCTTCCAATAGGCAGATCTTTTATTCTGCTTAAGGCACATTCTTCAGCAAACAGCCTTCAGGCTTCGCGGGCATCAGTGGCTGTCCCGGGTCTCCAGCCTGCAGGTCCACACTCTAGGTCACAGACTTGGATTTGCCAAACCACATAATCACGTGAGACAGCCCTTTAAATAAATAAATATTTAAATATTTAAAGTGCACCCACGTTTTTCCCTCTGGAGAGGCAGACCAATACACAATTCCCCACGCAAGGAGTTAACCCTGAGCGCCTCCCGCTCTCCTAGGAGTGGACCACAGACTTTCTCCAGAATCTGTGTCATCGCCAAAGTGTCCCAGGGCTCGTGCCCCTGTGGACGTGTGTGAGAATTTTGGGGGTTTCAGACCTGCATCGCTTTGTAGACCCAGTGCCCCCTGATTATTGGGGAGGCCCCTTGAGGAAGGGCTCTGCACTGTTGTTACAAGTACACACTGCAAATCCTCATCTAAGCTTCCCCCTAGAGAACCAACCCGACCATTCTACCAAGGTTTAGAATCAGTAGCTATACACTAGAAATAGAAAACTTGGTCAGATATTCCCTTAGGCTAATTGTTTCTAAACCAGTTTTGTAAACTGTCAGAAAAAATGTAGCCAACAACTGCCAAACGTTTCTAAAGAGTTTTTTATTTTATTTAAATTGGTCATCAGGCAAATTGATCATTGAAACCAATTTTAAGTGAATTAACCTTCAGCTGTTTTTAATGGCTGAAACCTCATGTTTATTTTAATCTATGGCTTCCCTGGAACATTTCTGTCTTTGGCTTCCCAAGTCTATTCACTGTGGGGAAACCGAGGCCACTCAACGCAAAAGAGCTCTTGGTGGTATAAAGGTTGGAAGCCAGGGAACCATTGTCCTTGCCCCGTTCCAGCTTGAGCACCTGCAGTTCTGGATACCAGCTGTCCTTGCAGGCCAAAGACAGACCCTCTGACTCAGAAGGCCCGAAGTCATCGCGGTCACACACGACCTGACGGAAATCTGCGGAGGGGAGCATTGAAAGGAAGGAAAGCCCTCTGAGAGTCTTATTCACTATGCTTAACCAGTCACATTTTAATGAGCAGCTGGAGTCTTTTAATTAGCAAAGGAGTCTTTTTCAAGACTGGACAGCATCAACAGAAAAACTGGAAAGAAGGTTTCGCAGAAGTGAAATGAATTGACGTCAGGAAATGCAAGCTATTGTACGGACCAGGCGTGCTGAAAGGTTCTCCTCAGTTTAGAAGGGTCCCTTCGTGGCTGAACAAGTTCCCTTGCCTGTACCCAGGGAGAATTTGGGGCTGGACTGGGAGTAACGTTAGCAAGAGGCAGCATTGTGCTTGGCCAGAGGCGGGCACCGCGGGATGGCTGTGCACTCACAGGCAGCCACAGGCCTCAGAGGAGGCGCGAAGAGCACTCCGTCCACCAAGTGTCGCCTTCCAGAAGCTGGACTCGTGGCCGAGTTGGCAGGAAGTTGGCAAGCAGGTGCCGGCTTTGCGGAGATGTGGAGGAGTTCGTTGGCAGCAAGTGGAGCCTCAACTGGACTATTTGCCCGAACCTGTCACACAGCAGGCTGGCTGGCTGCACGGGGATTTGTAGCCACTTTGGTTGCAGGAAGTGGGTCCACCACAAGCTGGTTGGCCAGGAAGCACGGTGCCACAGAAAGCTGGTTTGCAAGCGTTCTTTACAGAACAAGGAGCCTGGCAGGTAGCCACCGGCTGGCAGATGAAGGATATGGAAGGAGCTGGTTGGCAGCACAGGGAGGTTGGCTGGCAAGGGGAGGTCACACAGCAAGCAGGATTGCAAGAACTGAACACACAAGTCGATGGCTGGCAAGGAACAGGCATGCAGGGAACTGATTGGCAAGTCTTGAAAATGTAGCAGATGGGCTGGTAATAGATTGATTTGCAGGGCTGATCTTCGCCACTAATGGGGTGACATGAACCTGCTTGGCAGCAAGTTGGCTGGCATGGACAAACCACACGGCCGATTGGTGGGCAGGATGTTTCGGGACAGGAAGTCCCCTCAGAAGAGGATGGCAGGCAGGACTTCGTGTCACAGCAGGCTGACTGGCCACAGGCTGACTGGCCACAGGCTGCCTGATGCGATCCGGACACGAAGGCAGGTTCCTGGCAGGAGCTTTGTTGACTGCGGCTGGCTTCACAGCACTTTTCCTGACCACCAGTAGATTCCGAGCAGGGGGGCCGGCATGAGCTAGCCAGACATGGAGGCGGACCAGTGCTGGATTCATAGCAGGCTGTGTAGGAGCAAATGGGTCGGCACACAAAACCCACACAAGGAGTTTCTGGAAGGCAGGTAGGATGGCAAGGAGCAGGCTTACAGCCTCCTGGGGCACTGCTGGAGGGTTGACAATTTTCTTGGCATGTGACCAGTTGCCATGTTCTGCTCCGGCAGGAACTAGGCAAACAGATACCACTTCGGAAGTTGCCACCCTTGGGCCACATGGAGATGGTGGGCACAGCTGGAATGGCCGTGGTGTTTCCAGGACAACAGCTATCCGCCATGGTGTTGCAAACTCAGTGTACCTGAGTTTGAAAGACATTCTAATACACAAGGGCTTTTATAGTCCTTCCTAGGAGTGTGTGGCACAGCATAGAGCATTTTTCCTTGTTATTGTTTCTACTGGTTTGTGTACAAACATCTGATTAGCAGGCTTCAGGAGCCTGGGAGATGTTGTCCTCCCTTTTAAAACTTGCCTGTTGAGTGGGGAGCTTTCTTGCCTCAGTTTGGATTCCTTGATGCTACTCCTGCCCTGGGATGACCTGTCGCTCTTACAGGTTGTTCTCCAGCCTCCCGAAGCAGGCCTTGCCCGCCGCCCAGCCAAAGCAGCCGCGCTTCTGCCAGGAATGCGGCTCGGCACCATTCAGTCGGGAAACGAAGCCAGGACCCAGGTTAAGGGGGCATGATGTCGGAGGTGGCAAACAGAAAGCCAGGCAGTGCATCCTGAGGGCATTCCTTCTAGAACCTTCCCATTTAGCTCCCCTGAAAATCAACTTTGCTAGTACTGATAACAGTAGTAATGGCTTCTATTTATCGCTTAACTCCATACCAAGCCCTTGGCGGCATTTTTCATGGAATCTCTGCAATGACCCTAGTTAGTAGGTGTCATTGTCACCACCAGGTTGGCAGTAGCAAAACTAACTCAGAATTTAAATAATTTTCCCAAAATTATACAAGGAATACAGGGTAGAAATAAGATTCAAACCAAGGTTGGGCTGACTCCAAAACCCCTGAAATTAGACCTCCTGACTTTGGAGGGGCCGGGGGGTGGGCAGTCTAACATAGTGACTGAAGGCTGACATTTGTGCACCAGCATGTCTGTTCACAGGCAGGTGGCCCAGGCCCCATGCCGGGAATCGTGTGCCCACTCCAGCGGCTGTAATCATCAGCTACATCAAACTGGTATGAGTACCCATCTTCACTTATCAAGACTTCCAAAGACAATCTTTTAATCTGGAAATTTAAAACTACCAAATGTTTCATCAAGAAAGGTTAAACTGATACTATGAAGTCAACAGCATATGAATTCTCTAAGTATGAAAATGCAACACCCAGAAGTGACATGAGGATTGCTGCAAAGTTGCTTTCATGTTAAATCAGGCTCTTCCAAGAGGGATTTGCAAGGCATGTTTCCGGTTCTTCCCCTCTCCCTCTGGGTCGGTCTCGGCTCTGCCTCACCAGCCAACTCCAGCACCTGGCACCGATCCGCGTCCTGGCCTGGTTCACCATGGAGATGCACAGTGGAATGGGAAGAGCATGGCTTTAGGAGCCACACGGGGCTGGTCTCAATTTCTGCATCTGCTACTAACTCACTCTGTTGGACCTCTTAGCTCATAACCTAGTGTTCAAAGTACCAAGAGGTCATCAACTGCATCGCTCGGGTTATTTTTGTCCTTACCATCTGCTTTACAATCATGGAAAATGCTGGAAGTCCTGGAAGATATTTTCCAAAGTACCAGATACAAAATACTACCACCCTATGCCCTCCTCACTCTTATCTTAAAAAGAGAAATTTGCTGGTTGAATGATGCCTGGAAAACTGTCCCCTTGTGGTTAAAATGCCTACCTCTCACCGCCTCTCTCACTTCTTTTACGTCACCGCCTCTCTCACTTCTTTTGCCCTCATCATTCGTTTCAACATGTCACCAACTACAAGGGCCCCTGCGCTATGTTTTATTCCTGATTGTCTGCATCTCAAAACTCTTATTTCCCAAGAGGAAATACTTTTGGTCTTAACCAAGTTAAGTCAGTCAAAAGGGAACTTAAATATATTTAAGAAACTATGTCAACTTCAATCTGAAAAAGATACCAGTATCCTATACCCATACATAACACTTTTATTGTTTCAAAGAAATCCATTTTTACATCCATTTTTCTCTAATTCTTTTTTTGCCTCCCTTTCTCTTAAAGAAACCTCTCAAGAGGTTCATAAAAGGGTACCAACTTTCAGCTATAAGATGATAAGTTCTGAAGATCTAATAGATATAACGTGGTGACTCTAGTTCAAAATACTGTATTGTATCATTGAAATTTACTAAGAGAACTTACATGTTCTCATCAGAAATGACAAATCCATGAGGTGATGGATGTGTTCATTAATCAGGTGGGAGAAATCCTTTCACTATACATGTATATCAAGTCCTCATACTATCCACGTTCGATAACGTGCAACTTTGTCAGTTATACCTCAATAAAGCTGAAAAAAATAAATCTCTCAGTCGAGACAACTTCCATTTTGCTGCGGTTCGAGTCACTGAGGACATCTAGCAAATCACCAGGGGGTGCTGTGATCACATCAAGAAACATGACAATACAGAAAAGACATGGTTTTTGCACAGAGCTGGGTGTTAGTCTTTTGTATGGTAGCCGCCAGCTGTGGCAATCCTGAACATTGTGTTTATCGTCCCCCTGAAAATACAGATATAAAATACATATTATATATAGCAAATATAATATAATGTATATATCATATGTAGTGTGTGTTAGTGTACATACTGATATAGCACTTAGTACATTATTAGTATATGTACTATATACTATATATTATATATAATATACTAACATATAATATTAGTATAACATATGTAATATACTAATAATAGTAATAATGTTACACTAATAATACTAATATAATAGTAATAATATTGGTATACTAATACTAATATACTAATAATACTAATTACTGAATAATATAGTATATATTAGTATAATCGTACATATAGTAAATAGTATATAGTCTATAACGTATATATTTGTGTACATGTGTGCATGCATGTGTATGCATGCATGTAAATGTATGTATATATGTGTCGTTTCTGAACTTCAGATATGTATACATCCCCTGAGGCTCGTTTGTATCAATCCACATTACATTGGCGAGGTTCGCTTATGTTGCATGTAGCCGTCATACAGCCACTTTTCCCTGTGGTGTAATAACCGGCTGCACAGCTCTGCCACAATTTTCTCGTCTCTGTTGATGGACACTTGATTTGTTTGTTCTTTCTATTCTTCTGTAAAATAGGGGAGAAGAAATCTCACAGAATGACTGTGACTTACCTGAAACACTGAGTCTGTGCTTGGCACAGAGATTTAAAATCTGGCCAGCTTCTCTCTAGACTCGGGAAGAAGACAGAGATAAATCCCAATAGCCCGATGAGACAGCAACTTCAACACTAGCAGCAGTTTCACTTTTGACTTTCTCCCTCTACCATTGTCTAACCCAGTGGTTCTCAAATAACGGTGACTTTTGCACACACATTCCCCTTGAGGGGATGTTTGTCAATGTCTGGAGGCATTTTTGGTCATCACAATCCAGGGATGCTACTGGCATCTAGTTAGTAGAGGTCAGGGATGCTCTTAGCATCACACAATGCATAGGACAGCCTCACAACAAAGAATGATCCAGACCAAAATGTCAGTAGTGCCAGAGTTGAGAGGCCTGGTCTACCCTCTCTTGTGCTTAGGATAGCCCAAGCTGCACCTTGAGGACAATGGATAGCCCTTCATTCACTCTGTGTACTAAGAGTAAGGGGTGACTACTTTGAAAAGACTGCATTCTTAGAGATTATAAGAGGCTATGTATGGAGTTTATACAAAGAATGTGTCGTATAGGGACTAAGAAAACATGAGCAAAGCCCTTGCACAAGAAATCCAGGTTACCTTTCTTATTGTAAGTGTGGCCTTCCACACTTGTTTTCGTCACACCAGGGTTCTCAAAGTCACTGGCTTCCTCCCCAGTCTCCCTATATCCAAGAACACGTTCCTTCGTGCAGTTTTCAACACCAAGGCCCAAGGGACATTCCAAAACACAGTGCTCTTCACATCACTGCCCTGCATACAGCTCCCTGATGCCTTCATATCAGCCCTGCACCAAATCCAAAGCCTCTGCCTGGCACAGAAGGCCTGACGAGGATGACTCACTGTCTGCCTATCTGACCCCAGAGCTCACCACTCCCCTAAGCACACCTTTGCCCAGGCTTCGCTTAGTGAACAGTGTGCTCACAGGCACATTCACTTGTCTGTTTCCTTTGCCTAGAAAACACTTCCTTCCTGGTTTCTAACTGGCTAATTTCTTCTTGAGCTGAAAGACGAGACTTCAGTATGGCAGTCCCTAAGAGTCCTTCCCTGGTGCCCCCTCACGCCCTGCTGAGTTCACAACGCCTGCACTTATCTCTATCCCAGTATTTAGCGCAATGGAGTGTAGTTAATTGTCTCTCTATCCACCTGTCTTCCCACTGGAGTGCGCTCCTCTGGGAGCAGGGACTGAGGCTTTTGTCTTCTCATTGCTAGAGCCTAACACAGTCCCCAGCACCTACGAGCTACCTAATAAAGCTTGTTGGATGGATGAGTGGGGGAATGAAGCTGCTCTCAGAGCCGAAGCGAGTCAGCTGATGAGAATGTGGCATTAACAAGAGAGCAATGAAAACAGCGTGTCACTTCAACTTAGCCATATTTATTTGGACAGTTAAACATCCTTATGCCACTGAAGAGTCCCCAGGGAACATGAACACGCCCAGCAAGGGAGCACACATGTGAGAACTGGAAGAAATTCATGCCAGGAAAGAGGCTTGAGACGATATGGTAAAGCTTGATGGCAGCGGCAGACGGGTCATTTGGCCCACTAAGATCCTGTCATTCTTGATCAGCTCTCGGAAGCAGAAGCAGGTGAGAGTGATAGTGCAGAAAGGAAAAGACTCCATCTAAGTCGAGATGAGCTTCAGGAAAGGCAGTCAGGTTTTCTCTTGAGCCAGAGGTTTGCTTTGCAGGGATTGGTGGGTTGAGGTCAGTTCAGCAATTGGCAGGCGTGGTGGCAGAAGGCTGGCTGGTTGTGGCTTCACGGGTCGTTGGGCTGGTGAGTTTGGCCTCAGCGGGCTGGCAGGGATTGTCCTTGGAGATTTCTGCCTTGCAGGGAGTGGTGTCAGCACCATCTGCTTGGCTGGAAGTGGACTTTTTGCAATCCTGTTTGCAGAAGTCGGTGCAAGGCAGGTAGGAGCTCACCGGGCGGTAGGAAATGGAAGTGACACAGACTGGGCGGCGCAGGATGGAGTAACAAGGGCGGTAGCAGGCAGGGCGGAAGCAGGCAGGGCGGTAGGAGATGGACGTCACGTACGGCTGTCTGTAGGTGAGGGGCCCGGAGCAGATTGGGCGGCAAATTGGGCGGTAGGAAATCGAAGTGGCACAAGGCTGTCTGCAGGAGCTGGGTATGTAGAAAGTCCGAGAGCAAGTTGGTTGGCAGGTGGCAGAAGCAGAAGACCCCAGGCGGCAGCAGGGAGGTTGGCAGGAGGTAGGTAAGCAGGAAACAGGCCCACAGCCAATGGACTGACAGCGCTTGACTACATAGCAGGTAGGTTGGCACGGACGGGGCACACAGACTATTGGTGTGCAGGGTCTGGGCTCCGAGCAGATGGGTTGGCAGATGCTAGAGATACAACAAGGGGGCTGCTGGCAAGTGCTAGAGACGCAAGGTGGTTCGCAAGTGTTTGGAACACTGCAGGCAGGCTGAAGGCAGACAGGCTCACAGACGAGAGCCGCACAGGAAGCTGGCTGGCAGATGCTGGGCCCTGAGCAAGATGGTTCGCAAGGACCAGGGTCACAGCAAACAACCTGGCAGCTGTTGCCCACAGAGCAGACGGATGGACAGCACCTAGGTGTGGGGCACACTGGCTGACAGCAAGCCGGCTCACAGACCACCGATTGGCAGGAACTAGGCACAGTGCAGACAGCTGGGCAGCAGCTGGGCTCACAAACGACTGGCTGGCGGCAGCTGGGCTTGCAGACAATAGGCTGGCAGGGAGTGGGCACACAGAGGACTGGTTGGCAGGAAGCAGCCTCACAGCACACAGGTTGGCAGCAGCTGCTCATGGAGCAAGAGGGTTCACACGTGGTGGCCTCGCAGCACACAGGTTGGCAGCAGCTGCTCACAGAACAGGAGGGCTCACACGTGGTGGACTCGCAGCACACAGGTTCACAGCAGCTGCTCACAGAACAGGAGGGCTCACACATGGTGGACTCGCAGCACACAGGTTCACAGCAGCTGCTCATGGAGCAAGAGGGCTCACAAGTGGCAGCCTCGCAGCACACAGGTTGGACACAGCTGCTCATAGGACAGGAAGGCTGACAGCACTGTGGGCCACAGTTGGATGATCCGCAACCATCTTGAAAAGTCAGCAGTTGCCACATTTGGCTCTGGCAGGAACTGGGCAAGAAGACGGGTCCTCTGCAGCTTACCTCAGTGGAGCAGAGAGAGATGGCTGGTACGGAGGGGCATTTCCTAGAACAGCAGCTTTCCGACATGATGGAGGTACCTCTGCTCCCTTGGAAGTGTTGCGAGGTTGCTGCCTGACTGGGACAGCTGTCTGGGGCCCTTACTTTTATACCCCCTCACTGGCACATGCTGTTTTGAGCTCGTGCATCTTTTTCCTCATTGCTGTTTGAGCCACTTTTTAGAGGAACATCTTATGATGCCAAGGTTTGTTGACCTGAAGTTGTTTATCCACCCATAAAGAAGCTGTTTGTTTGTTGATTTGCTAAATTTGGAACCCTTGGAGCTACAGGTCATCTTGGGATAAGCATCATCACCTCCAAGCTGAATGATCTGTGTTTCTGAGCATCATGGACACGGGAAGAAGAGAGGAACTTATAATTTATCCATCTTCTAGTCCTCTGTACCGGGCTGGACACAAGAGTTGCCCATGTGTCAGACCTACTCACTCATTCTCATAGATGTCACTCTCTGCTGAGCAGACAAGCATGCAGGCAAAGTCATTGCAACACAATGATATGATTAACAACAGACACACAGGGCTTAGCGGAGAGGAGAGGACCGGTGATGAGCTCTCTCTGGGATAGGGGATATCTGGGCTGGATTTTAAGTGCCTGTGCTTTACAGCAATGATCTTATTTAAAACCATCAGTAATCCCATGAGATAGGGAAGCTTCTTCCTCCATTAGAGATGAAGGAAAGGAAGAGGGGTTGGAATTAAAAAGTTCATCACTTGCCGAAGATCCCACACAGCCTGCCCCGTAATCTAGAGCTGCTCTTCTCTCCCTTCACCTCCCTGACGGGACAGACTGTTCTCAGGAGCCTTCGTCAAAGCCGCATATCGCAGGCTTAGCTCATGGTGCTGTCCTTTGTCCTGTCCTGTGAACAGCCCGGCCTCAGGCCACTGGCTCTACCCGTCCCTGGAGGGCCCCTGGCCTGGCCACCCTGCTTCTATTTCCTCTTTTTCTTCCTCTCACCCCCACCTCAAGCATCCAGTCGACCTCCAGAGTTCTTCTTATATTTGGTGATTTTTTTTCAATTAAATTTATTGGAATAACAGTGGTTAATAACATATAAATTTCAGGTGTACAACTTTATAATATGACATCTGTCTACTCTATTATCCTTTGGTGATTTTAACCAAAAGAAAGATACAGCCAAGTCCCAAAGGGTAAAAAAAAAAAACAAAGACAGGTTTTTTACTAATACATTGTGAACGAAGGCAAAGAGCACAAATGCTTTCTCAAAGCATTGTGTCAGCGCCACTGCTTGAGACAGACGTGAGGCAAGACACAAACCCTTGGTTTCTAAATGCCAAGGCCTGATGTCCTTGCCACCAAGACCCCGCCTTGCCTCCACCAGGTGCTTTCAACATCAATGAAAAAGGAAGCTTTGGAAAAGCTGAACCACTTTTTCATTCATTCATCATTCTTCTCCTTATTGATTAATTTATGCAATCATTTGCTCAATTTCCATTTCATTCATCTATTGAAGCCAGCCGTCATCGGGTTCTCTGTGATGATACTAAACAAGAGAGTTGCAGTTCCAGCCATAAGGAGCTCAAGTTTAGAGGAAAAGACAGATACATCCTTAAGCAATTACAGTGCTGTATACATAAAGGTGCTACAATACCTGAATGCACGGGGTGCTATGGGGGCACCCAGGAGAAACAGCAACATGATTTGGGGGAAGTTAGGGAAGGCTTCTTAAGAATATGATACATTCAGAGAGCAGCAAATGATTCCACAGCCGGGTGAAAAGTACAAGGGGACAGAAGAGGATCGCGATGAGTCCAGGGGGATTACTAGGCACTCAATCATGAAAAGCCTATGGACCATGGTCATAAGTTGGATTTTATACTGACACCTGGGAGTTTTAATCAGGGCCAAACTTGACCAGGTTTGCCCTTTGGAAAGGTCTCCCTGCAGAAGGGACTGAAGAAGGAGAACAAGTCTGGAAGCGGGCAGACCATTAGAGGTCTGGGGCAGTTAGCTAAAAGCTGCACGGTGACAGCAAACTGGACAGTGGCTTGGGACTGGGGTAATAACATGAGACGTTTTAAAGAGGCAGAATCTAACCCACAGGACTTAGTATTGAATGTAAAAGATTAGGAATAGAGAGTGCCATCCTCTGAGAAGTGGCTCTCAGGCAATAGAGGAAGAGAACTGTTAGAAAGCTTTGCAGAGGGTAAAGCACGGAGCCAAACCCAAGACCCTCATCTCCACCTTTGCACTTTCTTTCCTCTCCCGCTGCCTTCTCTCCCTCAGCTGAACCAGCAATGAAATTCCAGATGGAGATGCCCCTCCTCCCAAAAGATCCTTCAGAGTCACCCTCCACTGAACAGCTTGCATAACATCATCCCTTATCCTAGATTGTCATCTCAAAGATTCCTTCCCTGCTAAGTGGAATAAGCTACTCTTTTAACTATCTAGCCCAGCAATTTTCCATCAGGGTGCTGGAAGAATTTTTAAAGCATGCAATACCTGACTATTTTGTTAGGGGCACTGATCTCTTTCCTCTTAGATTTTTAACAAATGACAAATTTTTAATAAATGACAACAGCCAACACAATAGCCACCTAATGTGAATGAATCAAAATTATACCTATTTTTTAATGCCTGATCAGCAAAAAATATATTTTCTGATGTGCCACAGAATTTTAGTAATTAGTTTATGTGTGCCATGAGATGAAAAGTGTTGAAAATTCCTGTTCTAACCCATTCCCACTTCTTTCTTCTTTGTAGCTCCTGTGTCCCTTGATGTGACATAAAGCAGATCGATGTTTGCCTGAGATTGAGGTTGGGTGGGGAGGATTGCCCACAAAAAGACACTGGGGAATTTGGGGGATGATGGAAAGTTCTAGATTTTGAGGGCAGTAATGGTTACTTAAATATATACGATTGTCAAATCTCATCAAACTGTGCACTAAAGTGGGAGTAATTTATTCTATGTAAATTATATCTCAAAGTTAGTTTATAAAAAATGAAACAGAAGAATATTTCAAGGCAAACGTGTAAAAGCAGCACAACCGTGGCTTTATTTGTAAATACGCTTACAAAGGAGTCCGGAAAGATACATGTCGGTAGTAAACCCTGATGGTGAGAATTTCGGAGGCTATTATTTCTTCTTTATCTTTTTCTGTATTTTTTCATTTTTTTTAAGAATCATTGCTATGCTTATAATCAGAAAGTTATTTTTGCTTGTTGAATAAAACATTGCTTTGTAGAAATAAAAATAAATATTGTTCCCCCCGGGCAAAAGCAGAATTAATTTTATTCCGTATATAGCTCAAGGTCACATTCAGCAAGAGTTTGAATCAGCTACCTTTTGGGTTTTAACCTCCCAGCGGAACCCGCACACGCCCGGGCCAGGCCCCGCTTCGCAAGGGGTTGCTCACCCCTTCTCATCCCTGGGCCTCAAGCACAGGGGCTGCCCATCCCAGGACACAGAACTCTAGCCCGGAGAAGGGAGACTTTGCCAAAGCCTGAGGCTGGAGGAAGGACCTGGGCTGCCCAGAGACCCTTAGAACCTGTGTGTTGTCAAAATCATGCTTCAGGAACCCCTTCCATTTAAAACCAAGCTTGTCTTAACAAGCCTTCTCCTCCGGCTTTGCCAGAAAGTTCTGGAGAAACCTCAGAAACCTGAAGCCTCGGGCAGAACCATCCTAGAAGAACTATGACATAGGAGGAAGCCACGGACCTCACTCAAGGTGTGACTTGGCCAGTGTCAGACTTTACCTGGGAGCCTTTAAAAACGCAGATCCCAGGGCCCCTACCCTAGGGCCAAGGGACAAAATCTCTAGCAGCAAAGCCCAAGGATCTGTATTTTTCAAAGGTTCCCCAAGGGAATCTTGTGTAGCACATGGAAGCTTTAGTCTACAAGTATGGTTCTCGAACTTCAGTGCATTAGAATTATCCAGGGTTCTTGCTAGAAACATGGATTTCCGGGCCACCGGGACCCTGCCTGCCTCACGGAGGGCTCCGGACTCCCCGTTTTAACTGCCTCCAGGTGATTCTGATGCAGGCGATCCACAAACTACATTTCGAAAGCCCTACTGTGGACACCAGGGTAAACCTGTCAGGTCCAGTGCCCAAGAGGGGACGAAGGAAGAGGCAGCAGAACTAACTTGGTTATTCCAGCATGCTCGAATTTATTAAGAAATTAACAAAGAGGAATTTTTGCATCTCAAAAGCAGCAGAAGGCTGAAGAAGAGGGGTCAGTCCGAAAGACACCTTGAACAAGAGGATGCCTTAGAGTGACAAGACATTCAGCCTCATGAAAATCAAGCCACGGGGATTCACCCTTCCAGCTTCGGGGGTCACTGTGGGTGTCACCCGGTTTTAATTCCTCAACAGCATATGGCTTTCGTTCTCAGGGCCTCGAAACACCTGGGCAGGTGTAGAACAAGCCTCCTCTACAAATAAGTCGGGAGGCAGGACACTGTCTCGGAAGGTCCTGGAGACACCGGGTCTCCACCTGCAGCAGGTGAAGGCTTTCCCTGAGACCGCCTGGGGAGGCGGGACGGAGAGGTCTTCATTTCGTGTCGCAGACAGGTGTGGGCTGGCAGCAAACAGGGCCGCAGCACCCCGTGGAGCCGCAGCAACTGGAGCCGCAGCAGCCCCCGCAGCAACCGCCCCCGCAGCCGGAGCCGCAGCAGCCAGACCCGCAGCAGCCGCCTCCGCCCCCGCAGCCGTCGCCTCCGCAGCCGCCGCCTCCGCAGCCGCCGCCTCCGCAGCCACAGCAAGACCCGCAGCAAGACCCGCAGCAGCCACAGCAGGAGGGCTGGCAGCAGCACACTTCACAGCAGTTTTCCTCTTGAGGGCAGCAGGTGAAGCAATCCCCGGGGCAGCACCCCATGGTCCCGGCTGGTCAGGGCGCAGAGCAGGAGCGCAGCCGGAGTGCCCCAAGCCTGACTGACCGTCGCTAGCTGGACAGCAGCTTTTATATCCCCTCCCCAAGGGTGTTGGCACAAGGGACAGATGTTTTATTTTTGTGTTGTTATTATTTATGCCAGGTTCCACGAGGGCGTCTCATTAGCTGCCTGTTTATTTTCCCGCCCTGAGTGTTCCTCAACTCATAAAAAAGCGCCACTCGTCCCAACTGCTATTTGTCCAAAGGGTAAAAATACATCTTTGGCAAGACCTGTCATCATGGTCAAACATGGGCCAGCCATCATTAGCCCGGGTTGGAGAGAGGAAGAGGAAGGCGGTCGCAAACTCCGGCTTGGGCGTGGGTGCGCCCCTTCCACACTCCTCTGATGGCAAGCGGGCAGCCCACTGTTTTTGTCAGGGAGGCTGATCCTGTTGAGATCAAAATGGTAAAAGCTAGAAGTCCTGCGCCTTCTGCCACAGGCAGAGGCTGCGGAGGACGTCTGGCCACAGGGCCCCTCCCAGCTGGAAATGACATCTTCATCCCGGCCCATGTGAGCGAGGCAAACATTTGTGTGTGTGTGTGGTATGTGGAGTGTGCCACACGTTTGTTTGGGGTTGGTCAGTGACCATCAATCATGAGTAATAGCTGCCCTGTGAAATCCAGAGACTCATCATAAAACTGCAAGGGGTGGGGGCCAGGGAACCACGTTTCTCTGGGCTGTGCAGTGAAATGAACATGCGCCCTTCTCTCTAATGGGGCTGGGAGAGCAGTGGTCAGAACCCGCAGCGCCCACACCCCAGACCTTTCCTCCATAGGAAAAGCAGGGGAAGGAGGAGCTCTTGGGGAAGATGAAGAAGGACGTGGAGGAGGAGGATATGCAAGAAGGAAGAGGAAGGGAGGAAGTGAGGGAGAGAGGAAGGGAGGGAAAGAAGGAAGGTGTTCACTGAGCATCCAAGACACTGCATTAAAGTGGAAAGGTGCAATTTTTATAAGACCATCTGGAAGAATGAGGGATAAACGTACAAAATACCCAGAATGTCATCTGGTGAATAAAGTGCCATTGGAAGAACAGGATCCATAGAGGATTCAGGCCCATGTGTAAGTTCTCAGATGGGTCAAATTTCCTGTCTCCATTTGGGCTTCAGTACCTTGTCATCGTCTTGGAATGATAATAGCAACTCTGGAACCTACAGGCTCAGCCCTCTGGAAGTGGGAGGCGGGGAGGGAGGGTGGCCGTTGGCATGGACATCTAGATCAAGGGACATAGTCCCTCCTTTTCAATTTCCTTTCCTTTCTTTGGATGAGCCTGGAGATAAGGCAACCTCTAGAAAGAGCCAGAAGGGCTGAAAACTAGGAGGCGGGGAATGGAGACAGGGAGAAGGGGTTGATTACTTGGATCTGATGTGACACAGTCCGCCCCGGGATGTGGAATTTTAGGATTGGGAGGAACCCCGAAAGATCACGCGGCCTAGGGCTTCTAAACCAGATTTTATCATCAGAATTGCCTAGGGTGGGGGCTTTGAAAAATACAGATCCCAACCTGTACCCAGTTCTGTTAAGTCAGACTATGTGCTCGTCGGAGCTGGAGAAGCTATTTTAAAGTTTTCCAGATGATTCGGGTTATCAAATAGGTTAGGAAACACTGATGTAACTTGGTGCCACCGTGACCATCGCCGGCAAGCATTTTTTTTGATATGTACCAATGATGATAGCAGGGCCCAGAGAAGATCCATTGGTAATCGACTTGACCACGAATGCTCTTTTTCCTGGTGCAGGGTCCCTCCCAGCACTCCACATCCACAGATGGACACCCCAGGGTAAGTATAATACAGCAACGTTCAGGGCAGACACATTCTTTTCATCCTTTTAAAATGATAGGCTGTGCGTTCATGTGGTCACAGTGTACAAGGGATGCAGTGAACAGTCTCTCGTCTCTTCCTGTGTCCTGCCAGGCCTGCGTCTCCCCTACCCTCCCTCTGTCCTCAGTATTACTTACCGCCCCATTCCTGAACCCACTCGTCTATAACATGGAAATGGTGATAACAGCACCAATCTCATAGGGCTGCTGTGAAGGTTAGATGAATTAGTGTATATGCAAATACAGCACTTAGATAGTGATTGGCCACATATTGTTTGATAAACATTAACTATTATTTATATCCAAAAAGATAGTTAGATATATAGGTATAATATACATATAGTTCATTATAGAAATGGTAGCATAATATGCACGCTGTTCTTACCTCTTTTCTTCCTCTTAATAAAGTATCTTAGGACTCATTCCATATCAGTACATAAAGTTGTTTATGGTGCCCTGGCTGGTGGGGCTCAGTGGGTTGAGCCCCGGCCTGCGAACCAAAGGGTTGCTGGTTCGATTCCCAGTCAGGGCACATACCTGGGTTGCAGGCTAGGTCCCCAGTAGGGGCCCCATGAAGGGCAACCACACATTGACGTTTCTCTCCCTCTCTTTCTCCCTCTGTTCCCCTCTATCTAAAAATAAATAAATAAAATCTTTTTTTTTAGTTGTCTATGGTATTTTTTTGTACCAATCATTTGTTTAACCAATTCTCTGTTGAAAGACATTTGTTCCTAATTTCCAATATTTTGCTATTATAAACTTTATTTTTTTAGTATTTGCTATTGTATAACTTAGCATATCTTTATATATCTTTCCCATAAACTCTTGGAAGAGGAATTGCTGAGCCAATGAGTTTTTGTATTTGTAACTTTGATGGATGTTGCCAAGTCATCCTTCATAAAGATAACAGTTTACACTCCCGACAGCAATGTGTGAAAGTACCTGCCCCTTCATGCTTTACCAACACAATGTGTTATCAGAGTTGGTGACCTTGACAATCTGATAGGAAAAAGATAGGACCTTGAAATAGTTTTTATTTGCATTTCTATTATTGCAAACAAAATTAAGCAATATTTCATATGCTTAAATGCTATTTATGCTCCCTTTTCCGTGAATCACCTTTTCCACTGTCCATTTTTCTAATGGGTTGTTGGTCTTTTTCTTTAATTGCTGGGAATCCTTTGTGAAATAGAAAATAAAAGCTTTGTCTGTACTATGAATTAAAAGTATTTGCCCAGGTTGTCATGAGTCTTAATCTTGTATTTTAATGATCATAATGTTCACATTATAAATTTCATACCTACTTACTGTGGAATTATTTTAAAAATATAAAAAATTAAAGATAAGAAAAATCATCTATAAGCCTACAACAATATTTACTCCTAATTTTCTTATTTTCCTTTGTTTTTCTAAATATTTATGTATAACTATTGATATGAATATAAATGTACATACATACAAATTATTTACATACAAGTCCATATATATCAGGTACAAAGTTCTAAACCCATGTTCTAAGGTATGTTAAAAATATGTGACTATTTTTCTCTCAGTCTGTTTAAACCGATCTGAAATCTTCATTCCAGCTTATGGAGCTGGAAAAGTCAGTTCTGTATAAGGTCAGAATCATTCAGGACGTTTCCCTCCCATCCTCCATATGGAGCTAGTACCTGAATCTGGGAGGCTCAGACAGTCTCGTAGCATAAAAGAGAATGGCCACTCGTTCATGACGGGCATCCGCCAAAATGCGCACGGTCCTCTCATTCCCGACCGCCATCCTCCCTCTGATGGCACCAGCTGAGATGTCTGAGTTCTCCCTGCTCTCCACAGATTTTGCCTCCTTCCATCACCCCATCTGGGAGGCCCAAGGTCTTCTGTCACTTTCTTCCGTCACAAAAGTCTATTTTGAATTGCATAAGCTAAGCATTGACTTGAGTCATTCCCTCTGCATTTCTACAGTAATAACCCTACACGGGGGATGGTGAATACCAAAAAGACCCCACTGACGCCCTGGTCGTGAGGAAAGAGCAGCAGTGAAGGAAGTTGCAGGAGAAAGGTAAGACCTGTGCTATTTTAAGGTTTCATCCTGACACACAGTTTTACAAAATCAAAATCATATTGTGTAAATTGATTTATGCACTGAATATTGTACTTAACCTGAGAAAATGCTCATAAATATGTTTGTTATTAAATAGTACAAACGTGAGCATTTGTATTTTCATGTTGATGTAAACCTTCCCTATTGTTGCATATCTAAGTTGTTCCCAGTTTTCCAATATTAAAAGCAAAACACTGAGATGAACTTCCTTGAATGTGAACCTTTATGCATCTTTTTTATCTCCCTAAAATACATTCCTAGAAAAGTAATCACTGAATCTTCAGCATGTTAATAATTTTAAGGCTAGGAATAAATATTTTTAAATTATCCTCCAGCAAAATTGTCCCCATTCGTACCAATTTTACAGTGCTTTCACCAATACCAGTTTTTTTAAGTTAAATTGATTGGGGTGACATTGGTTAATAAAATTATATAGGTTTCAGGTGTACACGCCTATGACACATGATCTGTGTATTGCATTGTGTGCCCACCCCCCAAAGTCCAATCTTCTTCCATCACCATGCGTTCAGCCCCGTTTACCCTTTCCTCCCCCGGCCCCTTCCCCCTGGTAACCACCATGCCGTTGTCTGTGCCTGTGAGTTTCGGTTTTATATCCCACATGTCAGTGAAATCATGTGGTTCTTGACTGACTTTTTCTGACTTATTTCTTTGTCAAGAGATTTGTCATGATTCATAGTCCAATCATGAAATCTCCTTATAGCAGTTATTTGTACTTATTTCATTATTAGTGCATTTATTTCATAGACCGCTTTTATTTCTCCTTTTGAGAATTATCTGCTCATGCCAATTTTCCTGTTAAGCTAGTCATAGTTTCTAATTTATTTATTAGAACTTATTTTATGCTACATGTATTAATTTTCCTTCTTGTCCCTCACATGTGTTGCAAAATTTGTCCCAAAGTATCGTTTCTTTTTCATTTTGCCTGTGGTGTTCTTATGCATATACTTTTCTTTTTGTATAGGAAAATCTTCCTACATTTTTTCTTTTTGCTGCTTTTAGGCTTCGAAACTTCTTCATCCCCAAACGAGACAATTAGTAACTTTTAGTTTTTATAGGTGTATTTTTAACACTTAATGCTGTTATCCATTAGGAATTTATGTTGAGGCGTGGCTGATACTGCTTTACAAAAAATGCCCTGGCGTTTCTAACCGGGGAACTTAAGTGCATATTAAATAAATTCTTGGTGTGCAATAAAGAACAGGGCGGGGAGGTGTAGCAGGAGTCATTAAAAACCCCGAGCACGCCATCTGTTCTGGCGGCCTCTAGTGTTCACCAAGTGACATTACACATGCAGCTTCTGGTGTTTCTTTTACAATCACAAAATAAGCCCCGATTCTAGCTTTCTCCAGACACGGCTCAACAGACACTTGGTTTGATGTGAGAAGCTTATTATATTATATGACACTGATTTCAATCATATGTCCAATAAACCATTTCTTGGCAAAGTGGGCACATTAGCAACCCCTCCTGTTGGGCCAGGTACTGCACTAAGCACTTCTGTGGGTTTTCTTGGTTAATACCCAAGATAACTAGATCCCATAAGTGGTATTCTCCTTCCCTTGTATATGGGGAAACTGAGGCTCACGGAGGTCAACCACTTTAACTAGAAGATGCAGGGCTTGTATTTGAACCCAGATCCCTCTGCTTCTGAAGCCCATTCTCCTTCCTCTGTGTCAGGCTTTCTTGAGGGAACCAGAGAAAATTGCCTCTTTGTCTTAAGGTAAGTCTTAGGGGAAGAATATGTTCAAGTGATTAAAAGTTTTACAACCACAGAGACCACAGGTATTTTATTCACTAGGCTTACATCCATGGCTACTGCATGGCGGGCGCTCATAACCAGTTGCTAAATGAATGAATGAAGAAAATCATAAATGAATGTGAGACGACCCCTTACCGTGCAATACCGTGACAGTGTCCCCTAGAAAAGGGTGGCGTCTGGGCCCCCGTTCCTCACTCGTCCTTCCTTGTTCTCAGTCACCGCTTTGCTCAGTCAGGTCCGGAAACACCCGCTGCAATGACAGAAATGCCCTGTATCTGCTCCACCCAGTGTGGAATCCACTGGACCACTGAGCACTTGCCGTGTGGCTAATGTCATGGAGAGACTGAGGTCGTAGTTGCATTTCCTGTCTACATGTTTATACTGAAGTAGCCCCATGTGGCTGGTGGCTTCGGAATCGGACAGTGCAGCTCCCAAGATCCTCCTGCAGAGGGTGCGGCAGACGAGGCCATTTGGATCGACCTGCATCACAAAAACAATAGGCTGTTTTTACCGTGTCTTTAAACAATCAAGTCTCCTTAAAGCATCGAAGAACTGAGAAGATAGTACAAACTGCCAAAAAATTATCAAAGAGCTAAGCAACTGGTAGGAGCTCAGAGAGGTGAACTGAGCACTGAAACTGCTTCACCTTCAAGGGCGTTTGCTGAATTTGACAAACTTGAATTACAGCTTTTGTGACCTCTCAGGGAATAGAAACAGAACATAAAGTCCAGGTGCCACCTACTGTAGAGGGTCCCCTAGCAGAGCTGCCCCTCCTGGGACCCCCAAAGAGCCCCACCCTCAGTATAATGGTGAACGGTATGTAATTTCTACCCACCCACTTCCACCACAGGGCACTGATCTTACACATTATTACCTGTGTAATCCCAAAAACTTTAGGCCATGAGTTTAAGGAGGCCTCTGACCCGTAGTGCCTGAGAGCACTGGCAGGAACAAATGCCAGTGGTGGGGGATACTCCATCATCCTACGTCAAAGACATCCCACAAATAATATTCCAAGGAAAACAGAAACAGTAATCATTAGTGTTATTCACTGAATATTTCTGTCTTTCTGCCTTTCAGAAATATGGCAGGAATGCTCTTCTCTACATCCTTTGAAGTTAGGCATGATCAAGTGACTTGCTTTGGTTA
>PVJD01015073.1:0-26410 GCA_004026545.1 Mormoops blainvillei | reverse complement strand
ACACTTCAGCCTATAGCACAATCTAACATGCTTCTTTTCCTTCAACAGTTCCAAATATGTGTAAAAATTTGGAGACATGAAAATGATCATTGGAAACCAGCCTTGTGCCCACAGCCATCATTTCATGTGGTGTATAGTTAAGAATAAAGGCAGGCTTTAATGAAATGTTCATGTGTAGCAATAAAAACAAAGTGCTGATTTACACCCCAACATAGATGAATTTTAAATGCCCTAAATGAAAGAAGTCAGACTCAAAAGGCTACATAATGCATGATTCCATTTATGTGACATTCTGGAAAACGTTAAACCATAGGGACAGAAAACAGATTAGTGGTTTGTTGCTCTTTTGGGGATGGGAGTTGGGTATAATTTCAAAGGAGCATGAGGGAATTTGGGGGTTGATGGAACTGTCCCATGCCTTGAGTGTGCTGGTGTTTACACAACCCCATGCATTTGTCAAAACTGACAGACCTATATCATAAAAAGTTGTCTTTTAAATATACATAAATTTTACTTGGGGACTATCTGGGATCTCTGTCATCCTTGTGATGTCTTGTGAAGTCTGGGGTTTACAGCTGTCCATCCAGGCTCTGTCCATCTCCCTCCTTGCCTGTATGTTAGAGACACTCTTCATACACAATTTATTTCTCCATAAATGCAAGTCTTACTTTTCCCTTTATCTGAAACTTTACATTGCCTTCCTTGATTTCTCTGTCCGGAAAATAGGCTTGGTTCTGGGCAATTTCATTTGTGTTGTATAATATTGTGCACTCAACAGGCCTGTGAGATCAGCAGACTTATTCCCAATGTCCTGATTAAGAAACTGAGCCTCCTACTTTCTTCAAATACTTTGCTTGTGCTCATACAAGTGGGAAAATGCTAAAGCAGCATTTCAATCCCAGTACGGCCAGCATGACAGAGGCTTGGTTCTGGCTTTCTGATTAATTTGTTTCATGTTAAATATTTCCAGGTTTTCACTTAATGACTCAGTGTAAATTAGAATACTACTTATCAGGAACCTCAACTCAGGAGGCCTAAACCATAAGTAGAATTTACAGGCTTGTGAATTTAAAAGTCCAAAGATATGAAGGGCTTTAGGGAAGTTGCAATCCCCTGACTCAACAATGTCCTTCTAGACCAATTTCTTGTCACCTTGCCTCTCTAGCTTATGTGTAATATAGGCTGTTAAGCTGATGTCTTTATTCTAAGCGCGAATATTTGTTGCAATCCCAAGAGTATAACCAACGGCAACTGAAGCTGCTTTCTCCAAGGCGCCCACATCTCCTTTCACATCAGATTCAGTCACATGCCCAGCTCTGAAATAATTCTTGTGGACACAGCGTTGGATACATTGATTGGCTTAAACCAATCCCAAACTGAACCACAAGGCTGAGAAATACAACTCTGTTCAGGAGGAGAGAGCGGGGTTAGGATACTGGGGAAACTTCCAAACTATCTGCTACAGTCTTCAAGTCTGACCAGAAAGCTAATTCACTGGCCAAAAATATGTTTCCTATTATCTTTGTATGTCTTGTCAACATCTTTTATTGGGCAAGGCTCAGACGGGGTGGAGAGCGGTCAGTTTCTGGGCTTGCTGCAATGTCATCACTTTCGCAGTCATGGTGGAGGTGAAAGGGCTAGAAAGTGGCTTTGGAATGTGGCTGCACTTGGGTGTTTGAGAAGCCTTTTTCTTTCAAAAATTGAAGCAGTATTATAAGTTGCCCAATCTTCCTCTTCTTTCTAAATCCACAAGCATCTGAAACCTTGCATGGATATAATTCTTATGAGAGTGGAGAGAAGAGATTTGTGGTCACTTTTGCACAGTAATTAGAATAAACATTTATTTAGTGTTTTATTCAGCATTTATTTATGGGATTTATAAGCCAACAGAATGTGAAGACGGCCGAGCACTGTGTTAAAGACGCGGTTTCCTCAAATCACATTCCATCAGCCAGAGAGCTCCATTTGGAAGGCATCCTAGGTCCAGATGGTGCTTTTGATCTTCCACTCTGAATCTGTGACAGAGACAGCCAACTGTCCCCTAATACCTGTCCTTCCATTTTTTAAATAGTAACAGTAATAGACTAGATAATAACAATAAAAAGCTACATTTCTTCGTCTCCTGTAAGACAGCACATGGTGGGTCGTAAGCAGAAGTGGCGTGCACAACTTCTCGGAAGTGTTCTGAGAGGGGGGGGTACGTGGTTTTCTCCTCTTTCCTCCTTCCTCCTGGCTGCGGCATGGACAGGTTGGATGGCTCTGGGGCCACCACCTCGGACCAGAAGGGAGAACCATGTGCTCATAGATGGAGCAGCCGATGGGAAGAATTAGGTCCTTGGTGAGGTGGGGTCACCATACCAGACCTAGACTGTCTGTGTTTATGTGAAAGACAAAAAAGTTATCACGTACAAGCCACCAAAAAGTTATTTTTCTGTCACTCGCAGCATAAGTGTAGTAATAATAATAGCTAATGGATAAAAACAGTGCCTAGCACACAGTGAAACGTCTACACGCACCTCACCCGGACTTGGCAAACCTTACGATAACCCCATGAGGCTTCTTCATTTTTTATCCACTTTACACACAGGGAAGGTACATTTGAAGTCAAGCCTGTCCGAAGTAGTGAGAGGAGGGCTTGACTCTCAGTGGCCTGGCCTCAGGACCCCAGCTCCGAGTCTTCACGTTGCCTTTAGTTAATACAAACCTCATTCAGGGAGGAGCCCGGTGAGAAGGAGTTGGAGCCTAGCACAGCACACGGAGGAAGTTATGAAATTGCAGCTTCTTTCAGAAATTGCTTCTGATGAACCTAATGCAAATAATCTGAACCAAATGGAATAAATTGCCATTAAAATATACATATGGGCTTTAAAGTTGAGAACAAAGCGTGTGGCCAAAGACATAGTGTGTTTTCTTGAGCTTGGAAGATTGGATGACTGGCCTGGAAGGTTATACTGCCCGAGAACACAGAGGTTCATCTATTTCTAATCAGTCTGGTTCTGTGGTACTTTCGGAGGGTCTCTGGCTAAATTACAGAGGAGCAGGAGCTATGGCCTGGGTCTTCTCTCAAGATCCTGACGGCAAGTATGTCTTCAGCGTTTCAAATATAATTTATTGTTGTAAGCTGAGCAACCTACTTTCTCGTCAATAGAATATTTTTCTTGTTTCTATTTCAGGATTTTATATTTACAAATCTCTATGAGCCTTTCTAAGCTGGGGCAAGCAGTTTTGAGTCAGAGAAAAAACTGGATTCATATTCATGTTCAAGGCAACAGAGGCCTCCAAAAAATTTTAACCTGACCCTTTTTGGGCTTTGAAAGTTTGTTTATCCATTCATTCAGTTATTTATAAGCAAACATTAGTAAATGCTCTCTATTAATAGTGTGACTATGGGCAAGTTGCTTTGCATACCTTCCCTCTAATTTCTATAACAAATCTCAGATAGATTAAAGGTACTTTGCACATAGCAAGTAACTAGAAAGGATAGTTGTTACTATTATTATTATTATCAAGGCAGAGAAAAAATTAGCACAGAATCAGAAACTATAGGGCAAATGTGCCATCCTCTCTTGTTAACCTTAACAGGTATGGATAATTATTCACTTATGCAGATATCAAGCAAATATTAATTCAACACTTACTAGTCAGGCACTATGCTAAGTACTGAGCATACAGTAGTTAAATGGATACCGAGTTCCATTCCAAGAACGTCCCTTACATTCTAGAGCAGCACAGTCCAGTAGATATATAATGTGAACCACATATGTAATTAGATTTTCTAGGAATCACATAGAAAGGAAACAGAAACAAGCAAAAATTAACCTGTTAATTTCATAAACCTATTAATTTAATAAACTACTGTTAATATATTTTGTTTCTATTATCTCTAAACTATTATTTCAACATGTATGCAACATAAAATCATTAATAAGATTCTGTACATTATTTTGTCATACTCAGCCTTCAAAATTTAGTGTGGTTTTCATACATATGGCACATCTCAATTAAGACACTAAATTTCTGGAAATACTTGATCTATATTTAGAGTTTATAAAATATACAATTGAGAAGTAAATTGACATACTCAAATTGTTCCAAGCTTTTAAAATTTCCATTAACTAAATCAAATATTACCTTTGAAATTTAAACTGATCAATATTAAATAGAATTTAAAATCCAATTCCCCCACAACATGATCCACATTTCAAGTTCCCTACAGCCACATGGAACCAGTGGTTACCGTACTGGCCACCACAGGTTGAGAGAGGGCAGTGGACATTAAATAACCATGGAAAGAATAGTTCAGTTGCAAGGTGATAAGTATGTCAAAGGAACGGTGTGCCGTGTGATGCACTTGCCTAACCAGAGTCTCAACACCTGGCAGGAGAGATCAGGACATGTCCCTCAAGGAAGAAATGTTTCAGCTGAAGTTTGGAGGAGGCTCAGGAGTTGTTCAGATGAAGGCAGTCGCAGGAAAGATCATGTGCAAAGATCCTGTGAATTCCAAAAAACAAAAACAAAAAGAAAGAAAGAAAGAAAAGAAAGCAGAGTAGACGAGATAAGGCTCTCAGGGTCGGTTGGTGGGACCCAGGCTGTGCAAGAACGAAGAGACTCCAATCCTCACCCTGGCCTAAGAGCATTGGGAAGTTATCAAAGGGTCTTAAACTTTAAAAAATCCCCTTTCCCTGTTAGTGCCTGCTCTCTCTGAGTCCTCAATGCAGTGCTTCAATACAAACGCCACTGACCCATATTTAGAGTCTGCAAGTGTGAGAAGAAAGCCATTTCCGTTTCAGGGTTAGGGGCTTTTGTTTATAACAGAACCCAGCCCTGAAATGATAGTTCCCTGCCCCATAGCAACTAGATGCGAGGCGCCCAAGCCCTTCCCCGCTCATCTCATAGAAAATGAGATTTCCTCCTCAGTCTTCATATTCCTGGGGGCTTATGACCTCAATGGCATTCACAGCTATATGACATAGAATCATATGACAGTGTTACAGCTGACAGGAAGCACCTCGATGTGACACCCAACGACCTATGGCAGCTGGGTGCTTTCAGCTGTGAGATCTTAGGCAAATAGCTCCACTACTTAATGACTCGGTTTCCCTATCAGATAAATGAGGAAAACAATTCTCATCTTAGGAAATTGTTGTGAGAAGTAAATGAGATACCAAGTAGCACCTGGCCCCTGGAGGCTGCCGAGCAAATGTAGTTCATTACCTTCTCTTAGCCCCTTCAAGAAGAGCCCCCGTACTTGTTCCATTACCATATTTAATCTAATAGAGGAGACGCATAAAACCATAATTTCCTATCACCTTTTCTGCACGCTTCCGAAGAGAAGGGCCTACGCTGTGTGTCTGGCACTGTGCCTGGCATATGGTAAGTTCCCAGTGGTACTGAGTAATATTTAGTAAGAACTAAAGAGATAATGACAACTCAGGTGGGGAAAACTTGTGGACAAAGAAACTGAGACAGGAAATCACAAGTGTGAAGTTTGGTATTGTAAACCACACTGCTGATTTTATTTCTATTTCAAATTTTACCAAAGACATTCCCTGCCCCGCCCCTACCCCGCAGTGTTTAATAGGCTGAGAGTGACTGGAAGGCAGGGGCCCTGCGCTCTGCACCAACACAGCTTGCTTATTAATGCAGATCGCTCAGAGAGCTCGTTAATGTGCAGCTGCTGACCCAGCAGCTCTGTGGCAGGGCCCGAGACTCCGAATTTCTAAAAAGAAATCCCAGATGGTGTGATCCTGGTGCTCCCAGGCCGTGGTTGGACTAGGAAGGGCCTACATCTTTTTAATTCGCAATCGACATGTCCAGAATGGCATTCCCTCCGTATTTTACTTACTTATTCATTCAGTGACGGGTAGGTATCTTTTATTGGTTATTTTTTAAAAGATGCTTTTTTTAAAGCACTTTTAGGTTCACAACAAAGGTGAACAGAAAGAACAGAGATTCCCCACTTACCTCCGTGGCCCCTACTTGCAGTGTCCCCCGTACCGTCATCACCCACTAGGGTGGCTCATGCGTTACAGCCTGTGAGCCTACACTGACCGTCATCACCCACTGCCCATAGTTTACACTAGGGTGGTGCTGTATGTTCCTGCAATTTGGACACATGTAAAAGGACCTGCATCCGTCGCTCCAGTATCATATAGAAGAGCTTCACAGCCATAAAGAGCCTCGTCACTCCTCACTCCGCACCGCGGGATTTGCCTTTTCCAGAATGTCGTATTGTTGGAATCCCACACTGTGAAGCCTTTTCACATTGGTTTCTTTCACTTAGGAATATGCACTTAAGGTACCTCCATGTCTTTTAATGGCTTGATTGCTTGTTTCTTTTTTAGCTGAAAAATAGTTTATTGTTTGGATGTAGCACAGTTGACATATGTATCCATTTACCTGCTGAAGGACATCTTGGCTGAGTTTCAAATGATGTTGAATAACATTTATTTTCTAACGATCTAATTGGGCAAAAGAAGACTATACAAGGAAGGGACGGCACACAATTGGGAATGTACATTTTGGTTTCTTAACCATCTTAAAATTTAATTTATTGGGGTAACATTGATTAATAAAATTATATAGGCCTCAGGTGTACAAGTCTGTGATACATCATCCGTATATTGCATTGTGTGCTATTTTTTGACTGTGAAATTCAAAAGCTCCGAGCCAGGATGGTCTTTGTGCTTTTGGCTCTGAATGATTTACAAATCTCACTGAAAGGTCCACTAGGGGGAGACGTTTAATAGCGTAGGGATTCTGTTGGTCAGCCAGAAGTGGGTTGTTTTGGTTTTTTTTCCCCTTGAAAAGCCAACTCCTCAAGAAACAAAAGATTGCTGGAGAAATTAAACACACCAGTGCCATATGGTTTGATGTGCGTGTCGCGAAGCTTTTTCTGCAGCACGTGTGAAGGAACGCTCTGCAGATGCGCAGAAGGGCGATGCACCCATCAGATGCACAGCAAGCAGAGCGTGTCTGGGAGCAGGCGCCCGAACGTTTCCAAACATTGAGGCTGAGAGTGTTTACTTAGGAGTAGTCAACCCAACTCCTGGACTGTTCGGAACAAGCTGTTTAGGAGATTGTGCTGGGCTCCCAGGGATTTGCAGGGATGCTACACGCACAGCGCTGGTTAGAAACCCTGCAGGTGCTGAGAAATTCTTCCTCGGGCAGGACAAGCCTGTCTGGCGCTCTGGTCTGGTACCTGTCCAAAGAGGAGGCACGTTTACTCACTGTGGGCTTTCAGTTAACTGCCTGGTATACTTTTAATAATGCACTGAATGCTATACTTCCTAAGGAGACATTTGTCATAGTGCCAGAAACCTCTGAATGATGTTTTAGAGCCCCTGGACCAGGACAGCTATCTTTTGTAGACCCTCTCCCTGCTGTGGCTGTGTGCCACATTTCTTTAGCTTCCCTTTAACAGAGTCCATTTTCTTTTATAAAATAAATGTAAGATGAGACCTGCAGCTATTGTAAGTGAAACGTAACTTCTACTTGCCATCAGTAGAAAGCGCAAGTGTAAAAATACATTCAGTAAAGACACAATACTACGTAATTCTAGCTAGATACTGTGACCCCCTGAAGGTTTTGAGCCTGAGACCTATTTCCTGTTAAACAAGGGCTTAGCAAGTGCTAGAAAGAAGAGTTAAAGATATCCTAGGCCCCACACGAGGTTTTTGTTTTCTTTTTCCTTGACAAAATAATCAAGAGACCTGAAAGGCAACAGCTTTCTCCAGATGTGATTCAGAGCTATTTAATGTCTTGTCTGTGTGGAGTAGTCATTCTGCAATCTGCCTAAAACTACCTAATGTACCACTTCTCTCACACTTTGGGAAATAGCTTTAAATCAAAGTGATGGAAGCATCATCTGCTAGAAGGATCTTCCTCTGTTGCCCAGAGGTGAGAAGTTGCCCAATTCCTTCAAGTGGAAGGAAACTGCAGGTCTACTCCAGGAGCTATGTTGTGAAAAATAACTCAGCAGATTAACTAGAATTTAAGAGCACTACCACCACCTGGCTGGCAGGCTGCATTTCTTTATTTTGATGTCTCAAGATAAAAATATTTGAACTAGTTTCCAGGAACTTTGGCTCCTCCCTTTTTCCCACATCCCATGTTCAGTTTGCCACTAAGTCTTATAGCTTTTGCAATCTGTTCTCCGGTCTGCATCCCAAATGATGCTGCTTTAGTCTAAAGCCTCACTCGCTTTTACCTGAATTTAATGCTACTTTCCTGCCTCCCTCCCTCCACACTTCAGCCCATCATCTGGGTCTCATAACGATGCACATTGTTGACCGTGGTCTTCCCCTGCTGAAAGATTCCCGAGTAACTTGCCCAAGGCCACACAATTTGTATGTGGCAGAGGAGAGATCCGCATTCAATTGTCCAATTCCAAAGGCCGTAGTTTTATGACCACATCAGTCTTCTTTGCCAAAGAGAGAAGGTAAACAACTGACCTTCTTCTGCAAAAAGGTATTTTTGTGGGATTTAAGAACCCAAATCTACCAAACATTTTTCCAATATAAAAATGACTATTAACTCAGCCAATCAATATTTATTAAGCATTAAATAAATCTGGACTCTCTTGGATGAAATGGTAGAAACACACTTAAATTGGCCCAAATAGTTGAAAAGTTCGGGGGGTAGGGCTAGTTTCCGGCCTGACTGAATCCAAGAGCCTTGCCTTTAGAACTCGGTCACTGTCTCCTGTCTCTCAGCTTGTGTGGCATCGGTGCTGCTCTCTTCCTCAGCAGCTCTCCCCCTGGTGGTGACAAGATGACTGGTGACACACACTAGGCCCAGCAACCTACACAGAGACTACTTACTTCCTTGGTTATACTTGCAAAATTCCCAGGACTGAATCTCATTGGCCCAACTTGGGCCATGTGACAATCGTGAACCAATCATTGTGTCGAGAATGGGTTGTGATGATTGGCCCAACCTAGACCATGTGCCTACATCTGGAATCAAGGATCAGAGTTAGCCCCGTCTGAAAGGGTAGTTCTCCAAAGGGAAACTGAGATATGGTTACAAGGGAAGAGTGGGTAGAAGAGGGGAATAAATGCTGGACAGGCAAAAGCAGTAGGTGCTTATGATTGATTGTATGTCGTGAGGGATGAAGAGACATTTAAAGCATGTTCTTGCTCTCAGAGAACTAGTAATGAGTGGCAGATAACAAGAAATGAGAAACAATAGGGAACAAGGTGAGGGAGACTATTTCTATCTCATAGTTCACACAAAACAGTTAAACTAGGTGTAACAAAAATTGAAAGAGGGGGACCATTGTTGGGCTAGGGGTAAAATCATTAGAGAGACATCCTGGAGAGGATGGGTCTTGAGGAATGGCCAGAAAAAGTGGCCATTGTCATAGGGAATATTCTGGCCCCCTGACCTTCCCCCTGGTGTCACACCATGAATATGTTTCATTATATGGCAAGAGGGATTTTGCAGGTCAAATTAAGACTAATAACCAATTAATTATCAGTAGTTGGGCAGTTCTCAGGCACTTCTGGATATAAATGGAAGGAATATGCAGTTTGGGTCCTGAAATCCTGAGATGTCTTAGACACTGAGAAATAAATGAAAAGCCATCAAAATTGTGGTTTAAGTGACCACCAGTTTCAAACTCACCTGAGTGTTTAATAAAAACTATAGAATCCTTTTGAATCAGAAGCCAGCTGAGACTTAGAAATCTGCATTTTAAGGTAACCTTCCCAGGTTGATTTTTAGGCACACTTAACTTTGATAACAACTGGCTTGTGAGGTCAACGGAATAGAATCTTAGGAATGTGGGAGTGGACCGAGTATTGGAAATTTAGACATTTGAACTTCTACTCAATAGCTCTCTGCTCTTCTTTTCTCAAATGTTTTCTTCTGCTTATCTACTTGCTTGGATATTTATTGCATGTTTCAAAGTCTTCAAGTGGGCCAGTGGAAGGGTTAGAGGTGATACTGGTGTGTGGCAGAATTATTTAAAGTACACATAGATGCATGATGGCAGTTGAGGGAAAAAAACACTTGGATTCTTGGCTTTCTGCATCTGAAGCCCTGCTTCAGCATTTCAGAGTAAGAGTTCTGAGTTTGTGGTCCCTGGGTAATTTTAGGGTGTTTACAGAGTTTCTGGAGGCGAGGCCTCAAACTTTGTGTTAAAAACAAATGATATCAGCCTTTCTCTGACTGGCTTATTTCACTCACCATCATAATTTCCAGGTCCATCCATGCTGTTGCAAAAGGCAAGGTTTCCTTCTCTTTATGGCCGAGCAGTATTTCCTTGTGTAAAGGTATCACAGCCGTTTTCCCCACCCACCTACCGATGAGTACTTGGGCTGTTTCCAGGTCCGGGCTCTTGCAGATAACACTGCAATGATTATAGGGGTACATGTAGTCTTTCGAATTCGTGTTTTGGCTTTCTTCTAATACAGTCCTAGAAGTGGAATAACTGGGTTGTATGGCAGTTTCATTTTTAATTTTTTGAAGAAACTATACTGTTTTCCCCAGTGGCTGCACCAGTCTCACCCTGCATTCCCACCAACAGTGCATGAGGATCCCCTTCTCTCTACTTCCCTTTCCTCCACATCCTCACTAGCCCTCGTTTGACCTCATTCATATGTGGAATCTAATGAACAAAATAAACTAATGAACAGAATAGAAACAGACACATGGATATATGGAACAGACTGACAGCTCTTGGCGGGGCAGGGGGTTAGGAGGCTGGATGAAAGAAGGTAAAGGGATTAAGGAAAAAAAACAACCCATATGTATATGTGTCACACACAGACACAGACAACTACGTGGTGACAGTCAGAGGGAAAGGATGAGGGAGGGGGAGGTGGGCAACGGGGGGGATAAATGGGGACGGAAGGAGACTCTGCTTGGTGATGGGCGCATGATGCAGCGTGCAGGTGATGTTTTGTTGAGCTGTACACTTGAAACCTGTGTGGTTGTGTCGCCTCAATAAATTTAAAAAAGTATCTGTGAATTTTCTGTGGAATTTTCTATGGCTTTAGCATTCTCTCAAGATGGTTTCTGATCCTGAGAGCTATCAAACACCATAACCCTGAAGATTCAGTTTTTCAGGAACCAAGGTCTGTTCACAGATTCCTCAGGAAGAACGTGGACAAAGTCTGCTTCTTGTTGCCCCTTGCAGTGAATTGGAACTCTGAGAGCCCAAGCTGCCTGCCCAGCACCTTTCCTGTGTCCTGGGATTATAGAGCTATGAGAGGAATTTGTTTTGCTGAGTAATTTTGAGTAACTTGAGCTGTGGATTTAAGGGAAATAGAAAAATCTATCAAGCAGTCCTGTGCCCTATGGCACAGACAACATTTCTCCAGCCCAGATGCCCCCCAAATTGGAATCACTGTTACCCTAAGAACAACGGGTGGTCCAGGAAGTGGTATGCCTGATTTTAGAAAACCAGACTCATCTTTGGAGCGATCTTTAATAGAATTCTTTTTTGAACAATGGTTTTTACCCCAGAATGTGATCACAGCTGTTTTATTTTAGCTAATGCAGCAATTCAGGCAATTAAATCCATATTCCTCTGTGGCTATTTATTTTTATGAAGTAGTTCTCAGTGTAGTGTCATGAAAGAATTCTTGAGACTTGCAAAGTTAAAACAGAATGTGGACTTTATTTTCTTCTAAAATAGCCACATCTGCTTCTTCAGATTGTGTCTTCTCTGTTGATGTCTCATAAGGATGTCAGTTTTAGTCTCTAGGAGTTGAGTTCCAGTGGGAGAAATGAGATTTATTACTCAGAGTTTATAGAATAAGTATTATGGTAAATCATATTCCAGGATAAGGAGGAGGGCCTATTTCTTTTAGCAGCAAAATAACTTATAGAGCTAATGTTTAGATCTTGTATCGGTATAAAATTAAATAAAAAGTTATTATCTCCTGGTTATAAAATGGTATATGAACAAAAGGTCTGATGTATTTGACTGTGTGAAAACTTCCCATTCCTTGTAATAATATATTGTGTAATTATTTTATTCAATAATTCAACAAACATTTATTGAGCAGCTACTATATGTCAGGAATGATGAACAAGGTGGACGTAATTCTTGACCTTGTCGAGTTTTTATCATTTCTGGAAAGACAGACAGGGAATCAGCAGATAAAGGAATGAATGAAAGAATTATGGACTATGGTACGTTCTAGGGCCGAATATTTAAGCTGAGGCTTAAAGGATAGATTTTTCTTAAAGGAGTGGTTCACATACGCGTTGAGCCGGGGAAGCGCACAGCGGGCAGAGGGAAGCGCGCGCCAAAGCCCAAAGCCTGAGGCGGGAAAGAGCTGGGTGCGTTTGAAGACTTGCAGGGTGAGAGGCCCGGCTGGGGCATCATGAGTGAGAGGGACACGGATGGGAAATGAATACAGTTGCTCTTGCCTTACTGAGATGTGATTACACTTTTGGGTCTTAAATTACATTGGATAGTTACTTCCGTCTTACTCGCTTCTGCCTGGGGATAAGGTGCGCCCTTTGCCACAAAATCCAGCCCGAGAAATACAGAGATCATGGGTGGGTGGGGTGCTTCATTGGTTGGTTCGGTGCCTTGGGCTAAAAGTTGTGTTCCCTCCTCCCCAAATTCATTTATCGAAGCCCAGATCTGTAATATACTATTTGGAGGTGGGGCCTTTGGGAGGTAGTTAGATCATGAGAGTAGAGCCCTCATGAATGGGATTCGTGTCCTTATGGGAACTGACAAGAAAGACATCCTCCCCCTTCCCTTCCCTCCCCTTCCCTTCCCTTCCCTTCCCTCTGTCATGTGACGAGATGCCTGGTTCTCTTTAAACCAGGAAGAGGGCCCTCACCAAGAACCTGACCATACTGGCACCCTGATCTCAGACTTCCAGCCTCCAGGACTAGGAGAAGTAAATCATTGTTTAAACAGCCCAGTCCATGGTATTCTGTTATAGAACCCGAGGTGGCTAATACATGTGTGTAAAAGTACTGGGGTGCTTTAAGAAGGGGGAAAATCGAGTAAGTGGCTGGTCTCTGCTTAGCAGTAATAAGAACAGCAGTCAACCTGCAGAGCTCATGGAGCCAGAAGCCAGCCAAGATTCTGGAGAAATTATTCCAACCCTTTGGGCTAAACAGGAATCAGGGAACTTGACAGCTTTACATGGCTTATGATTGTTATATTGATTTCCTTGTTTGCTTACTCCTAAATACAAAGATAAATACCTAACATTGTCAGCAAGTCTCAACTGTGCTAAAGGGAAGTAATAAAGGATTTCTTTTACCCATTCCCCATCTGCAAGACTTGGACCAAGGAGTCAAGGGGTCATTCTGGATGGTGATGGCAGCAGGAATCAGAGAGAAGGGGAGGAGAGAAAGGGAATATAGTCAGCTTCTTGGGCAACTTCTCCCCTTCTCTTTTAAAAGTGAGTCAGTTATTGCTTAATACATGTGGTTTATCAAGATGATCTGAAAATATTGGTATTGGACTTCGTCCCGCACATTAGATTCATATTCACTGAGCACCTACCCTGTGAAAGGGCCTGGGACAGATATCTTTGGGGATATTAATATGAATTACATAGTGACTCTCACCTCAAGGAGCCTGCAAATGTTAGGAAGAGATGTCATGTGTTTAAATAAGTGCTATGATAATTCAAAGCAGGGTCATATTATTTCTGGAAGGAGGACTCTGGAATGGTTTTATAAAGGAGGGAAAATTTAAGTCAGGCTTTGAATTATCAGGGGGATTCGGGTGACAGATATGAGAGCGGGAAGGAATCACAGGCACAGAAAACAGAGTGTCACAGACAGGGCAATGGGACTCCACCATTGGTGTTCATAAGTATCGCCGGGGGAGCCTGTTAAAAATGAAGATAATCAAGATCCAGTCAGAGAAGTTCTGATTAACAAGGCCAAAGATGGGGCCGAAGAATCGAACTTTCAGGATACATCAGATGAATTTGCTGCAGAGGGTCCAAGTACCACCCCTGGAGGAATGTTGTTCTAGAGGAGAGAAGGTGGACCTCAAAGACAGCGATATCTGTTGAAGGGCATAATTGTGGGATAAACTTGGAAATGTTGGTAGGGGTCATGCACACAGAAAGTCTTAAATGCCAAGTGCTTCGTTTTGCCACATAGGTACCATTTTTTTGAACAATCACTGGGAGCTAGATTCTCAAGTTGTTTTCGTCCCATTCAAGATGAAGGAACCTAACCTAAGATGAGGTTAAGTAACACACTCAGGTTTCCTCACGTAGGAAGTGGCCAAGTTGGGATTCCAGCCGCGGTGGCTCCACAGGTAATGGGTAATGGGGGGTCAATGCAATTAGAACTGAGATGTAGAATAATGATCGGCTGCATCAGGAAAGAAGAAACTGATGGGGGGCGATCTGAAATGCACAGACAAGGGTTAGGTTCGGAAGATCTGCCCAGTGTAAGAGCGGGGAGGCGTTGCCAGAGTCCCCAGAAGTTCTTCTTGTGAGATCGAATCACGTGGGGTCGAGCGGACCAACCACGCTTCTCAGTCTCGCAGAGGCCTCGCATAGACCTTCTGCAAGCCCTTCGCTTTGAAACTCGGAGTCCTTGGGCGCCGTTACCCTTGTTCGTGATGTGTTGGCTCCCACGTCCCTCTGGTACAAAGAGGAGCAGTTAGTAATTAGGAACAGAAGTGTTGAAGTCAACTTCCTGGGTTCAAATCCTGACTCACTTGCTGCTTGAGTGCTTTGGGCTAATTTTTTAAATGTCTTTTTGCCTCAGTTTTTTTCTCTTCTGAAAAATGGTGAGATCATTTCAGCATCTTCATACAATCGATGTAATATTTAAATGAAATAACATATGTAAAAGACTTAGAACCACTCTGGCACAGAATTAGCCCCACTAAATGTTAGGGTTAATGAATATTGCTACTATTATTATTATTTAATTTTTACTTTTATTATTTAGTTTCTAGGCCTTGAAACTTGGATATGCCTCTTGCTAACTTGTTAAGCCACAGGCTTATTTATTCACCACTGAGAGAAATTCCTGTATCATGTGTCTATCTTCTGAGGAGCGTGAAAATGGGCAGCAATCAAGGGGAAATTCCTGTTCTGATTAATGTTTTGCCCCTGCAGCACCTAAGGAGTATAAAGTAGGCTTGTTAATTCATTCCTGGAAGGAACTTGGGGTATTAAAGGAGCAACCTATTATTGCAATCATGTAAAACTTGGTTTTTCCCATGGCAGTGAGTTTTGTCGTGGGTAGCATTTCCTTCTTATAAAGTGAGAAGACAGTGCTAAAGAAAAAAGGGAACATTTCTTCTTTTTAGTACTTCTACCCAGTGATGGCTCCGTGGCTGTTATGGAGGTAACTTCGTGTGTGTGTGTGTGTGTGTGTGTGTGTGTGTGTGTATTTCACATGATGACCATTGAATTTAATGGCTGTAAGATTGTTATTTTCTTTCCCCATATTGAGCAAAGCAGCAAGTCTATATGTGTAGATTCTCTTTTCATTAGCCTTTTCATTTATTTAGAGTTGGGGCTAACAAGTCCACGAATCATGGCATTTCCAAGAAGGATGGCATACAGAAAGTACACTGAAGGATTTCGAGAGTGCATCTGCGAGATGAGGAAGGGGGGCCCAGGGTATTTTAGATAAAGCTAAATGTAAGATGGGGGCCAAACTCTGAGACTGCACTGTACGTTTGGAACTTGGGGAGAATGATCCAGGTGGCGGGAACAGGAGGTGCAAAAACGAGGAGTCCTGAGCCAGGATGGACCTGGGGACCTGTAAGGACTTCTGTTTGTGTGTGTGTTTTAAGCCAAGGGGAGGATGGTGTGAGGGTGTGGAGAGAGATCAGAAGCCAGAGAATACAGGGCTCTGAAATCCGTGATTTCTATTCAAGCACAGTCAAAGCTCTGGAGCATTTTTAAGCAGGGCTGTAAGGTAGATGGCTATGTTTTAAAAAATCGCTCTGGGATCTGGTAGAGAACAGGTCATAGAAGACAAAAGTAGAGGGGCAGGAGGTCCGTCAGGAGGCCGTTGCTGCCATGCAGTGGGATACAGTAGATAATGAATTTGCAAAAAATCCTACATATTTTGTTTCCCTTTAGTTGAAGGAAATTATGGTGGTTCTGAATTTAGGAGTTGAAAATAAGCCATTGCAACCACGGGAAGGATTGCAAGAAGCCGTTGCAATCCTTCTTGGATTTCTGGCAATGGTCTCAGAACACCAAAGATAAGCCTACAGTGTTGTTGTGCGTGGGTGTGGACACCTCTCCCCAGCTTGGTTTGTGCGACCTTAGAGCATAAACAGCCCAGCTGTAGAGCATGTTGAATAAAGTGAAAACCTAGTTGTTTAAAGGAAGGAAGCTTCTGTCACGAGAGGCTATATCTTAAAAAACAGAAAGAAAGAAATTAACTCAGAGGTAGAAGAGTATCACTGAAGAGGTTGTGGAAGCTGGAGGAATGAAAACAAGTCCTGAAGTGTCATGGTCCATAGAAGGAGTTGAACCAGGTGCTGGGGGAAATAAGGTCACAGGGCACACACTCCTTCAGGGCAGCTGGACCCATCTTGCGCTAGATCCAAGTTAATGGACAGGACCCACCCCAAGGAGCCTACTCAGCATCACGCAGGGCCTAAGCTAATTTGGAAATTTCTGACACTCTTAGAGTAATTGCAAGTCAATTTGGCCAAGGGCAAAGTACTGCCAATGGTGAAGTCATTTTGCAGGATTTTCCTCGCTTACCCAAATCCTACAGCTAAAGGAAATAAGTGAAATTTAAGCAGTATATTGAACTCCCAGAGTGAAACTCCTAAGGTAGAAAATAAACACCAACTTACAGAACCTTAGCCCTTTTCAGAAACCCATGGAATTAATGAAATCCAGCTCTCTCTCCCCAGTTGACCCCAGTTTTCCTTTCTTCATTCCAGGCCTGGGGCTGAGAATCAGGTTTTTAAAAGTGTGTCTGAGGCTGCTTTGGAGTTGCTTCATTCTCATTGCCCACGGGCAAAGAAACGAGGATCAATGAATAGGAGTTATAGGGAAAAATATTTGAACTCAGAATGGGGAAGAGTGTTTTAGTCATCATAGCTGCACAGCAGTGGAGCAGGCTGCCTTGAGAGACAATAACAACATGAGGTTGCCATTTATTGAGCATATACTATGTGCCAGACACTGCCTGAATGCCTTACATGCATTATTTTTATTTGGTCCACAGCATAGCTCGTTTTATAGATGAAGAAACTAAGGCATAGAAAGAATGAATTTGATTAAGTTCAAGAAGTGCTTTTAAAAAGCTACTATGCGCCAGACATAGTGTTAGGCATTTTAGGGTAAACAAATTCAATATGATCTAGATTATAGCTGGAAGATCTTTCTGGACAAATAGGAACATATCGCCTCTCTGGCTTCTCGGCCTTTTGGCTAAGATCAAGCGTAGACAAATAGGAACAATTTAGCAGATGCTTTATAATTTATAAAATTAAACATTTACAAAGTTGCAAAACTGTGGTAGAAGCATTTGGTTGCCTTTCCAGGTGGACGTGGATTTAGGAGTCTTCCTGCATAAAGTGGCATTTCAACTGAGCATCGAAGGACCATGTGGAGACAGCTTGGGGCCCAAGGAGTATTTCACGGTATGGATTTACATTTTATTCACCAGGATATGAGGAATTTGTAGTGATTTTTCTAGTATGGGATGATCTGAAAATATCAAAAATTATCTACGAGCTACCAACGAAGAGATTTGATCCGAAAGGAGCCAAGCTCAGAAGCCAGTTAGATGTCTAGGAGAGTGGAAGCAGGATCCTGGACCAGGGTGACCTGAGCGGAAGGAGCAGGGCAGGCAGATGGAGGAAAGGTTTTAGAGGCAGAATCAATTAGCCGGAAGGTGGGAAGGTGGCTGGGTGGGGTTGACAAAGCAGACAGAGTCCACGATGTCTCTTCGTTTTTGCAGCTGGTTAACTTGGAGGATGGTGGTGCTGTAAATCAGGGACAGAAGACCATCTGAAGCCCTGGAGAATGGAAAAGGAATGAAAATTTGATCATGGATTCAGCATTTATATGGGCTCATGAAAACCACTTTTATTTCCTTCCTGGTTTCTAACCGTGGCTGGGGAGGGCCGCTAGGTTGCTAGGCTGCAGCAATATCTGTGGAGTCGGCTAGCTAGTGCTGACTAGACGTGTTTGTCAAGTACTACCCAGCCCGCTCAGTCTGGGTTGCTGGGGCTCAGCCAGGAGGAAGACAGCTTCAAGCACTGCCCTCATGGAACTCGCAGTTCTGTGGAGAGACAGACATGACCTGTATGATCACACAGATAACTAGTACATAGCGATCGCGGCCTATCCTCTGAAGGAAGACGTTAACCCGAACTAGGCTTGGGCCAGGCGTCCGTGAGAAATAAAATTCAGGCTGATGCCTGAGTGATAAGTAGGTTAGTCCTGGCGTACATATTTTAATTTGAATGATCTGTTTTCTTGGGATTGCAATAAAAAGGAAAAGGGGGAGGGAGTCTCTTTAGGCTGTTTGGACCTGTAAACTGACTTTCAATGAAATTCTTGGTGCAGGTATAAAAGGTCTTAATGGGAGCTGTTGACCAATATGGGCTCTTCTTCTGCAGACTTCACCAACTGCGTTGTCAGTTGGCCTTAGGTTGCCCGGGTTATTCTTAAATTGAATCCTGAAAATGTGCCTCATTTTCTCCAATGCGATGACCTGGGGGAGGCCAGAAATGACGCTGTGGTAAGGGAATGACATTGGAATGTAGGGCTGAGGGCTGAGACTCTGGCTGCAGATCACTCAGCCTGCCCACAAATCTAAAAATGCACAGTTTGACTGTAATACTGGAAAATATCTCCTAATGTTTTGGCTTCTGCCTACAGAAAAGAGAAAGTTAAAATCACGGATGGCAGCAATATTATTAATTCAGGAATCTTAGCACTCCAGCACCGCTCATTTTTGCCCTAACGATTAAAAAAAAAAAAAATCATCTCCCAGTGAATTTGTCCCAGACGGCATGCAGGTTATGGAGAAAAGGGGAGGGAAAAGGGCAGGGAGGAGACAGAATTAGAGATTGAGAACACACTGGAGACTTCAGAAATGCCATTGTTCTTCCTGGGAGACACGCTGAAGTGGACTCGAGGCCTTATCCGTCGATGCCTCTTCTGTCATTTCTCATTGCATGTGGCTTTGTTGATTTGGTTGTTGGATTCCTTTTCCTCATATGTGGAAGCACATGCCAAGGTTGATCCAAGGGGCTTGGAATTGGGCTGAGCTCTCCATCACTGTGATCCAAACATCTCAGCTGCCTTCAGTTTTCTTATTGTGAGACTCACATTTCTGCCTGTATAGATAATTGGACCCCCAAGGGGGTATTCAGTCTACTATAAACCCAGTAAAATATCAGCCACCTGGGAAGAAGAGCAATGTTCATATTGAAGCCTTTCTTTTCTTTCCTAGAGGTAGGAAATAGATCTGAGATATCATCAAGGTATCTCTTTCATGGCAAGTTCTTTTTACAGTTGACTCTGGTCTTTATTCAAAAACATCACCTCAGCACCTGCTGTGTGCACGGTAATGAACTGGGTGTGGTGGGCAATGCAGAGATGAGTAAACATATACAAAGATGAGTAGACATATCTTTCTCCCAACACCGTGAACCTCTTCAGGGCAGGAAGTAAGACAAACATACATCACTGCACAATGAAGTTCGATGTGGATATTATTTTAACCCCAGAAAACCTTTACTGACGCTCTGTCGTTTGGCAAGCACTATGCAAGGCTCTGAGGACCTCAGAACTGTGATCAGAGAAATGCAGCGAAAGCTCTCTGGGGCTTAGGAAAACAAAAATTTGCTTCTGGCTAAAGAAGTGGAGAAGGCTCCTTGGAGATGGTGCTATTGAGCTGGCTCTCAAAGAATGGAAAAGGTGTTTATAGGAGGAGTTGGTGGTGTGGGTGATTTTAATTTGGGGAAATGGCCTGAGCAAAAATGGGGAGGCAAAAAAAATGTTGGCAGAGGATAAGTGTCTGGGTTGGCAGGAATGAACCTATGTTTAGAGCTGGGGGTCATTACCCCCTCTGTTTTAAAAACTTTTATTATTAAAATGTAACATACATATAAAAACACATACAAATCAAGGCTCAGCTCAAGGAATTTTCATAAACTGAATGCACTCATGTAACCAACATCCAGATGGTCAGGAAACTGAACACTAGAAGCCCCTCCAGAGGCCCCCCGACTCCACTCTGGCTTCCTGCCCCTGCACCTCTCAGAGCAGCGTTTCCCCTGACTTCTAACAGCAGAGATTACTTTTGCTTGTTGTTGAATGGTATGTAAGTGGAATCACGCAGAGGGTGCTTTTTATGTTTCTGGCTTGCTCGGCTGGTATCACATTGTGAGATCTCTCCTGTTGTATGTGCAATTTTCATCTGTTCGTGTTAATTGCTGTATTGTATTCCACTGTGCAGCCACGGCCTTTGTATTGGGCTGTACCCAGGACACTTATTTATTGCATTCTTGTTGGCATTTGGGTTGTTTCCCCTTTGGGAAAATTATGAATATCGTTCTAAGACCTTTCCCATATAATTTCTATTGATGAACACATTGGTACATTTCTGTCAAGTACATATCTAGAAATGAAATTTGTGGATTGTGGGATTGAAAATCCCTTTTTAATAACAAAAGCACTCATCTCATATGATTCTAATTATGATTTTAATATTTCTAGGTTGTGAAATAGACAATGATAAATATTTACTGTGAATTCAGTAACACTTCTGAATCAATTGGTATATTATCAATCACAGAAATATCTTGATATGTACATGATGCATTTTGTCAACCATCAAGTTTCGATGCGTATAGGGACACTCAGATCCCCTGCAAAACCTCTGAACCACACACACACACACACACAGACACACACACACACACTTTCGGGAGTCACAGACTTAGGTAGATGGTGGGGTGTGAAGCCAAGGAGCAATCATCAATTTAGTTCACTGACATTTCTGGTGCTTTAGGCCAAGCCTCTAGTCTAAAATTTAATGGGGTTTTTTTTTTCCTCTCTCCCTTTTCTTTTTTCTGAAAGAGAATATCTATGCTCCCCAACTGTAATACAACTAGTACAGTATTAGGAAGATGGTCTGGCCAGCTGGAATGGTTATGACCTTTGGAGGGGAATCTAGGCTTGAACTCACAACCTGACACTTCTGGTTGTGTGACTAAGGTAAGGGGTGAATTATCTATGGACCTCAATATTCCCATTGTAAGGTAGACATAAGAATACCTACCTAGCATATGGATCATTAAAATCAAATAAGATAATCCATGCCACAAGCCTGGCACTGGGTGTTCTCACCGAATGGTACCTGCAGTCATTGTTTTTCATCACTGTTTTCTACCTATATGTCTCCTCCTTGAGAGTTGGCACTATATGCCTTTTGGGGGGCATGTGAGATAATGCTTGCTGCGCTCTCTGTTATTCCCATCAGGCATCTTTCTTTGTTAGATCTCTAAACAAACACTTGGTGTCCATGATCTCTTTTCATTAGCCCTGCTGGTGACCACAGCAGATCTGATGAGTTCACTTTAGCTGTTGCTATGCTTATCATTGATAACAACTTCATATGTTCCCCGTCTTTCTAGACAATTTCCCTCCATGTTTTAATCCGGAGGAAAGGGTTGAGTGGGGGACTTTTTGGTTCTGGAACAGGCTTCTAAGGGAGTCGTTTTTGGTGAAAGGGTACTTTTCCATCATGCTCTTACAGCATTCTTTGTAGGCGTTTTCCATCATGCTCTTACAGCATTCTTCGTAGGGGACTTCCTGTGTAACCTTCAGGGGCGCTTGGCACCTGAAGGGTAATGAGCAATGTACGGTGTAGGCCGAAAGTGTGTGGAGAGGGGGCTTGGCTGGGGGCATCAGGGGTGGAAATGTCGAGACAAGATAGTCTTTTCCTGTATCAGGGCCTCCCCAGTGTGAGGTCAAGGAGGATGGAGGAAAATATCCTCAGATGGACTCTCCGCCCTTCAGAACTAAATCTGGTTTCAGAGCTAGGCAAAGAGAGAGTCAGATGGTCTGGTCATTTGTCTGGGATTGAGGTCACGCCACAGGACAAGGGGAGTTTCTGGCAATGAGTGTGACGAGAACTAAGGATCAAGAAGGCAATTAAGAAGGAGTGACAGGTCACACCCTCATGGGGCACAAAAGCAATATGTCTGGGAGTGGATTTCTAGCAACCATGACTTTTGATGAAGAGCAGATCAGATGTAGTTGTGTTTTGAAGCACACAACCCTGGACCCAGCCAGTTTTTCAAATACGCGGAGCTGAGCAGATGGATTCTAACAAGTTATTCATCTATTTGTAATGCTCGTCCTGACCATTGTCCAATTGGCCTTAGACATCATCAGTCTCCTCTGAAGAGGAAGGGAAGGGCTACATTTTTTCTACTTTAGAAACTCTCTCCCTCCTAGTCCTATAAGTCCAGGTTGCCTGAAACCCCCATAGACCCCCTCTCTCTCTGTGAAAGTGTAAGCTTCTCCCATAAGATTTCAAGCTCCAAGGTCATCTTTCAATGTGCAGAAGTGTGTACCATTCAAACATGGGGAAAACTGCCCTCACCAAAATCAAGTGGAGCTTCTTGACAACCTCTCCATTAAAAGAATAATCAGTAAGTGCTTATCTACCTGCTTGGTATCAACTAATATTTAAGACACACACACTGAAGTTACCTTATAATGTCACATTTTGGAAATTAAAGAGGAAGAGAAGTTGTTGAGAAAAATGTGTTTGATTTTACTAAACCCTAAGTATCTGGAAAACAGTTTGAGCTTGTCAGCCAGGCTTAGGGCTCTGGCTAGGTTTTCCACCCCTGCTATCGACAGCTAATTTCTTGAGCAAATTTATTCACTGTTTCTGAAAACAAAACAAAACAGAACAAAACAAAACAAAACAAAACAATTGGCAGCCAGGAGCCACCTCAGATGTACAGCCTGTTCAGAAATTTCTGAGTTCAACTTGCTTAAGCATTTCTGTTTCTCAAAGAACATTTTAGCAACATGACATGTTATTTGTCTGTGACCTTTCATCAGAGGGCACTCGGATGGAGAAACCCTGCTTAGTTTCTGAAGATAAGGCAAAATGTTTTATCTCTAACACAGACTTATTTCTCAATTTCTTTTTTTTAGGGTCAGGAGGAAGAAAAAGCTTAAAGTCTTTTGATTTTGACAGTAGAATTTAGCTGCTTGTCTCAAGAGAAAATATCTATGTCTGCTTAAAACTTGGAATCTTGAGCTTGAATTTGATATTATTTATAAAAACCATATCATTAGCACAAAAGATTTTTAAGGCCGTGAAAGTACTCTGTGCGATACTGCCATGGTGGAGCCATGTCATTATAGACTTGTCCAAGCCCATAGGATGTACGGCACCAAGAGCAGATCCTGAAGTAAAGGATGGGCTTCGGGTGACAGCGATGTGTCAGTGGAGGCTTGTCGACAGTCATGCACGGGCCGCTCTGGGTGGAGGAAGTTGGCGGTGGGAGAGGATGTGCCTGTATAGGGGTGGGGGGTAGGGGGAATCTCTGTACCTCCTCCTCAGTTTTGCTTTGAGCCTTAAACTGCTCTAAAAATTGTCTTTAAAAATCACCTATTTATTGTCTAAACTAGATCTTAAGTCTAGATCATCTTTCCCAACTTGCTTTGTGAGTAACTCTTTGTTTGGGTTTCCCCCAAAGCAAGGCTTGAGACAAGAACTCATTAGAACATTGGACCCAGGACGCAGAGGTGAGGAAGTAGGGTAAAGGGCAGGGAAGAGAGAAAAGCCAATAAGAGGGGCACTCAGGTGGGCAGCCAGGGCTCACAGCCCCTGCTGGCCCTCTGAGAGTCCACCCCATGGTGGAGGATGGGAAACTGGAGCGCTGATGTACCAATTCATCATCCTCTGCACCCGGAACTGCACCCAGAACAAGCATTCATGGGACCAGAGGATGTTCTTGGACCGTGATGGCAAAAATAGGCACCCTGGGGTGGGGCACTGTCAGCAAGCTGGAAACAGTCTAATGAGGGGAGCCCAGGAGGGGCAAGGGGTGGCAGGGAGACAGACAGGCCCTCGTGCCCTTAGGTTAACCGCATCATCTCCCGAGGCCCTGTTTTCTCCTCTTTCACAAGATGGAATTGGAATTTCCAAACTTGGATGGAATTTCCAAACTTGGGTCCCTTGGATGACAGGTATTCCTTACGAAAAGAGTTCCTTGGTCAACTAAGCTGAGGAAGTACTAGGTTAAACAATAAATATATGTATATAAAAATATAGTACACATTGTTAAACTGCAGGGCATCTCAGAGCCTGTAATGTGCAGGGGTAAGGCAGGGTGGGTGGTGTTGTCCGAGGTATTTGGCAATGGGACCTCCCTGTTATTATTCTTTTCAGATGCCATCTATTATTTTTTTCAGATGACATCTGTTAATGCCTTGGGGATCTAATGGTCTGTGGTGTATGGTTTGGATCATACTACACTAGACGCTTGCTCGAGGCCAGCTCAGCTCTGCAGTTCACTGTGTAAACAATAATTCCCACTCTGAAATTTGAGCATCAGAGGAGATGCAAAGGCTGGAATCAGAAGGGTTCGAGACTCCCCAAATTCCTTTTTTCTTGTCTTTTATCTGTTGGACTTCTGAGACCCTTTTCTTTTGATAATAGCTTTCTGGAAAAACAAAACAAGAAAACCGTTGTGTATAGGAGAAGGTGCAGGAAAGTCAGGTGTGGATATAGCAGAGGAGACACATGCAGGGAGAGAGGAACTAGGGGGCCAGACCCTGGCCTCCACCAGGCCAAGGTACTCGCAGCTCTGCTGTGCGAAGCTCCTCTGTGGTTGAGTGTGCGTGTTCTCAACCCTCGTCACGCCATAGCGTGACCTTCCTATCTCTGAGGCCCTCTCTTAGAGAGACTGATTCGACTGGTTCCGGGTTGAGCCTGGGCTCCCCAGATGTCTCTCCCGTGTCGTTAACATGGAGACTGACTTTCTGTGAAGAACAGTTTGTTTGTTTATTTGTTTGTTTTCTTTAGTATGTCTGAACATTATCAGAGAATAATATAAGCCAGGAATTGCTTAAATTTTGATTAAAATTTAAATATGGATCCCAGGATGGAGTATTTTCAAGGGAGGGCAGAAGGGAGCTGGCACTCACAGTTGTCTTCTGTGTGAATGACCCTGTCCATGTCTTGTCTTGTCTTGTCTTGTCTTGTCTTGTCTTCTCTTCTCTTCTATTTTATTTTCTTCTCCTTCTTCCCCCACTCCTTCTTCTTCTCCTCCTGTTCCTCCTTCTCTCTCTCTCTCTCTCTCGCATACACACACATCCTGAGAAGGAGGATAATTTGCTCGCAAGGACTCTGTATAGGATTCTACTTCTGCTGAAACAAATTACCACAAACTTCATGACTTAAAACAACATACACTTATGATTTTGCAGCTCTGGAGGTCAGAAGTCCAAAATGAGTCCTACAGGGCTATGTCAAGGTGTCATCAGGGCTGTTCCTTCTGGACACTCTAGGAGAATCTGTTTCCTTGCCTTTTCCAGCCTGTGAAGGGGATGCCTGGACTCCTTGGCTGTGGCCACCTGTTCCATCTGCAAAACCAGCATTGTCCAGCTGAGTCCTTTCGAGCTGTCATCTCTCTTGTTCTCTGTCTTTGTCTTCTGCATTTGCAGACCCTTATGATTACATTGTGCCCCCCAGGAGAAGCCAAGATATTCCCCCATCCTAAGGTCAGCTGATTAGCAGCTGTGATTTTACCTGCCATCTTAATTCCCCCTTACCGTGTTACCTTACACATTCTCAGGTTCCGGGGATTAGGCTGTGGGTGCCTTCGCTGGGGCTGTTGCTCAGCCCACCATAGATGCCGAGGCTCATGTGCTGTGTCTGAAGCCAGAATGATGGTCAGAGCTGAGGGGTCAGGTCACAGCAAAGTGGAAGAGGGCTTCTGCTTTTGCTTCATGGGTTCTTCAGAACTGTTTCTCAGTTTATTTGTCAGATGTCATGATCAAGCTGTGCGCAAGTCTCTTAACCTCTTCGATAGGATCTCAGTTCCCTGTTCTGTCCATCTCACTAGGATGACATCAGAATACAATGTATTTGGAAACCTACTTCATAAGTCATAGACACCAAGCTCTTCTAAGAGATGACCTTAGAAGAGATCATACCAGCAGGAGAACTAGCATACAGTTTTGCCTCATCTGTTCTATAATCCACTAGGCCATGAGCTTATTGCAGGTATGGACTGGACCTTATTTATGCCTCTATCTTAGAGCCTAGCCAGTTCCAACACAGAGCAGGTTTTCAGTGCTTGTTGCTGCAATAAGGAATGGGTACAAGGATGAGTAGAAGATTGCTAGGATCTGCGTGGAAGATAACAGTAAGTGAAATGAAGTTTACTACCCTGGGGAATTAAAGGTCTAGGAGGGGGGAATGAAAT
>PVJD01015072.1:0-26424 GCA_004026545.1 Mormoops blainvillei | reverse complement strand
AAAAATAGTCATCCAAGCTTTGTTTACAATAGTATGAAATGATAAAAATACATCAATAGGGCATTTTTGTGTAAGTGAATTCTTAGTGATTTAATTTAGATAAAACAATATTGGTAAAAAGGCACGTTTGAACAAGACTTTTTTATGCATTTGATATTGTCCACTTTTAGATGTAATAAGTACCATGTGTACAGAAAAGCATATTAGCTGTCGTTACCTTTATGGTGGACTATGGGCCATTTTAAGGTTTCTTTTCTCTTGGATTCATTCAAAATTTAAGTATTGAACACCCACTCTATGGATCACACCATTCAGACATTGATATACTGCACCCAGAAGTTTTCTATGTTTTCACACACATGATGAAAACATAGGAAACAGATAAAGATGCTACAGGCACAATTACGTAGACTCACATTTATATAAACAGATTTTTAACATGAACTGAATAATATTGTACCTGTTAATCTGCTTCCTTCTATTTCTTAAAAATATGTAAATTACTTAGAGATCTGTTCATTTCAGTACAAAAAGTGTTTTTGACTGTTGCATACTCTAGTATAATTGGGTTATAGTTATTAAACCATTTCTCTGTTCATATGCATTTGAATTGTTTTAAATATTCCATGATGATAAATACAACTGCAACAAGTAATTCTACATATGTCTATTAGGAGTGAAATCATTTAGTTAAAGCATATGTGCTTTGGAAATTTTGATACTGTCAATCTGCCTATCAAAAAGTAGTTCCAATGAATACTTAGAGAGAAGGAAAATGTCTATTTTCCAACACTCCTGTTAATTCCACATACTATACTTTGTCATTAGATGGGTTAAAAATATTATATCATTACTCATTAGACTGAGACTCTTAAAATTATTTGGGGCCATTTGTATATATTATTGTATAATTTGCTGCTTATATCCTTTTCCAATTTTTTTACTGGTTGTCTTTCTTATGGATTTAAAGGTGTTCCTTATGTGGTACATTTATTAATTCTTTGCCAAATGTTTACCAAAAATTTGCCTAGATTTTTCAATTGCCTTTTAAGTTTGTTTATAGATTCTTTATATTAGAAATAGTGGAGCATTTCGGTCACCAGTTTTACATGGTCACATTTGTAAAGCCTTTCTTCTATGGCTTTTTGAGCCCTCCCTTCCTACGGGGCTCTAGGTGGTTTCTGCCCATCCTTGGTCTTTGGTTGGCGGTTCTGGGTGACCATTCCTCTGTTTAGTTCTATTTCCAGTATGGTTCTGGGAGAAGGTGCAAGAAAAATCCTCCTACTCCCCCACCGTCTTGTAACTCCTCTTCTTTATTTATTCCAACATATAGTCAGCTCTTTGGTGTTTTCCAGATAGTTATTCCTATTGTTTCCAAGGACTGAGCTTTTTAAATTCTCTAATATCTAGATTTCATTTTTCAAGATGTATTTCATAGAATTATCTATTAAATATCTATAGTAGTACTGAAATTGTACCTCATTTTGTCATTTCTTATTTTAGTTATAGTATTTCTAATATATTAAATGTTTTTGGTTATGATAGCTTTATTTTATACAGCTTTAAGATTTCCTTTAAATTTTTTATAGCTAAGGGACATTTCCTTTTTCATAGCTTACTAAGCATTCTTATCAGCCACTTTATTTTTAATGCATTAAGTAGTTCATTAGATTATCTAGTAATTGAAAACTATTCCATTCCTCAGGTAAACTCTGTTACAAAGCTGAATTTGATCAGTAAAGTTTTGCTTAGAGTAGCTGCATCTGTTAATAAGGGAGATGAATCTAAATTTTTTTTCTTTCAGTTTATTGCACCTTTTTTAATTTTGTGTATGTGCACTCCTATCAACTCCGATGACTAATTCACCACACTGAGAAGAGCTGCCTGAAAGTCTCACCTATGCCCTCATCAGATTTAATTTGACAAGTAAGCTTTTACATGCTAAACCACTGATATTGCTTGAATTTTTATTACTGCATCATCCTGAATAATATAAAGATTTCCATCTATTTTAATGCACAGGAATATTATATTTTTATTTTATTTTTTAGTGAATTTATTGGGGGTACACTAGTTAGCAATGTTATACAGGTTTCAGATGCACAACTCCACAACACATCATCTGTACACTGTATTGTGTGTTCAGCATCCCAAGTAAAGTCTCCTTCCATCACCATTTATCCCCCCTTTATACTTCTCCACCTCCTCCCACCCCTCCCTGGGCAATCATCACTCTGCTGTCTGTGTTCATGAGTTTTTTTCTCTCCTTTTTTTTTTTTTTTTTTTTGCTTAATCCCTCCACTGTTCCAACCCAGCCGCTACCCCCAGCACATCTATCAGCCTGCTCTCTGTCTAGGAGTCTCTCACTAGTTTGCATATTAGCTTATTTTGTTCATTAGATTCCACATGAATGAAATCATGTAGGATTTGTCTTTCTCTAACTGGTTTATTTCACTTAGCATAATGTCCTCCAGGTCCATCCATGCTGTCACAAAGAGTAAGATTTTCAGGAATATTTTAAATAATGTATTTAAATATTATTTGGTAAAATAATTGCAAAATCTTTGGGCCTGTTGCCTTCTAAAAGGTTATATTTTTCACAACTATTTAGTTTCTTTTTCTGCCTCTCCTTGACTTAGGATATAATATCTTTGAAAACACCTGTATTTTTACAAGCTTCTTTTGCTCTTTTCTCCTTTCTGATAAGCTGCAGATTTATATGGCTAGTTTTTAATTTGGGGTTTTTTTTTAATTGAAAACATAGTTCATAAGACTACAGGTTTTCTCAGAAATTTGTGTTAGTTAAGTTTGTCTATGTAATTCTACCCTTGTTATTTTTCAAGTTGTAACAATGTACTTTAGCATTCCCTTTACTCTATTTAAATAAGCTCATTTAAAAATTATCTCCAAGAAATTTCAGAAATGTATTCTGAATATGAAATTAATCTATTTATTTTGAATATACTTTTCTGCTTAATTATTATTTTTATTGCTTGTGTTAGAAAATCTAATTTTTTCTGTGTGGAATTAGTTGATATTATCTTTGTAGCTTAATAATGAGTTTAATTTTTTTAATGTTTTATGAATATTTGAAAAGAATATGTACCTTCTGCTTATTGGTACAAAGTTACATATACACACTTATTATGTTGCTGTAGTTATTGTGATATTCAAACTATCTCTATTACTTTATTATTTCTCTTATCTATAAATTCCTAAGTTTCCTGTTAAGGCGATGGATTTGTATATTTCACTGGCTAGATTTTGTTCTATATCTCTTAATATTATCATGATGAGAACATAAAGTTTAATAAAAAACTTAAAACTTCCTAATTCATTAATTTTTCTCCATAAAAAAATCTTTTTCTCGTGTAACACATTAGATCTAAAATTTATTTCTAAGTATTGATACCAACTTTATTTTTGTTAGTATGTACTACATATATTTTTGTTCCAATCCATTGTATTTAATATAGCTCTGTCATTTTTTGTGTATCTTAGAAAAGAATGTAAGTAGATGGCATTACATTTTTTAATACAATCTGTCATTAATACTATAATCAGTTTCATAACTATCATTTTAATAGTGAAGTTCTGGTATTCATTGTTGTATTTTACACTCAGAGAAGTTTTAATAAAACTTTACCATGTAAAAGTAAGTCTTTGAGACCTGACCAGTGTGGCTAAGTTCATGGGCATTGTTCTGTAACGCTAAAGGTCACTGGTTTAATCGCTGGTCGGGGCACATTCTTGGGTTGTGGGCCTGGTCCCTGGTTGGGGTGGGTGCAAAAGGCAACTAATTGATGTTCTTCTCACACATCAATGTTTCTCTCTCTTTAAAAATAAATAAATAAAATCTTTTTTTTATGATAATATTTAACATAGGAGTTCTGGGGTTTCTTTTTCCATTTTATTTCTAACTTGCTTTACTTTTTCTGGGTGCCAATTTATACTGTTTTTTTGTACTGCATGCCTTTCTCTTATTTCCACTTTTTTTTTCATGTTGTAAGACCTTGTCTCCAAATCACCTTTTAATTCCATAGTGCATGTTTGAGGGTTGAACATTTTGAACTCTTGCCTCTGCAAAAATGACTATTTATTCTCATACTTGGTTATAGTTTGACTAGATAAAGACTTCTATGTTAAAAGACCATTTATCTCTTTGAAGTTATTTTTCAATGTCTTCTAGTAGCTAGGATTGTAAACAGGAATTGTGATACCACCAATATTCTTTATCTCTTGCAGGTATACTCTGCTACTGTTGCAGATTACAGAATACATATTTCAAATAGCAGCCCCTCCTCAAAAAAAAAAAGACCTGTTTTCTCATCATAAAGCCTAGACTACTGGCAAGATAGTACCAGTGTGGATTAATTCACAATGCTGACAGGATCTTACTACCTTTCTGGGTTTTTTCCTAAAGATTTTATTTATTTACTTTTAAAGAGAGGAAAAGGGAGGAAGAAAAAGAGGGAGAAAAACATCAGTATGTGAGAGATACAACAATAGGTTGCCTCTCACACACCCCCAGCTAGGGACCTGGCCTGCAACCTAGGCATGTACTATGACGGGGAATCGAACCGGCAACCTTTCAGTTCCCAGGCCAGCAATCAATTCACTGAGCCACACCGGCCAGGCCGTTCCTTTTTTTTTTTTTTCCTAATGCTATCTTAAGTGTATTAAACAAATGTCTTTATGGCAAAAACAGGGCTGCCACAATTGCAATGCACGCTTGACAACATTTTGCAGAAGAGGGAGGTCTGTATTTACTTTTTTCTTTCTTTATCCAAGAATGCAAAACTTTCTTCTGGAGACAGACTTCCCTTTGTATCCCATGAACTGGACAGAATTAAATTTCCATGCCCAAGCCACTCCTTGCAAGGGAAATAAATGTATCACAATTGTCCTTTTGGGAAGAGGTCTTCCTTCCCCAAAGAGGCACAGAGCCTAATAATCACCAGATAAAGCAGAGTTCTTAGAGAAAAAGAAAAAAAAGGAGGGGATTATTGGCAATCAAGATTATTTACGGAACAGGTAATTTTTTGTTGTCCTCCTTGTAATGTTTTAGAATGTTTGTCTTGAGAGTCCAGAAATTTACCAGGATTTGTCTAGATTTTTATTTTTTTCAGCTTAGTATATGGTGAGTTTTTACAAACTGGACAATTGAGTCTTTCTAAAACTCAAGGAAATTTTCTCCTACAACTGTGATTATATCCTGCCTTCATTCTTTCTGGTTTCATCTTAAACTTCAAATTTAACTTTCAGACTAATAACTTGTTCATTAGCAACAACCATTCAAATTTTCAGCATTTCTTTTGATTATTTTACTGTATATATTATTTTTTGTTGTTTAATATAAATCATTTTGTTTTCTCATTGCTCTTTTTTCCTAGTTTCTTGGTCTCATTTATGAATTTAAAATCATCCCTAATCTCTGCAATTACTAATAAGTTTGTGTGAGGTTACAATCTATTTCCAACACTATCTGTTTTTACTTAAGTTGGTCCCCTTTAGTCATATGGGTCTCCTCTCTGTACTCTCGATTTATCTCAAATATTTAAAGAGTCTTCATTTTCTGTTCCTATTTATATGTGAAAACAGATTCTTTCCTGTAAAGACCCAATGTGAGTTTTCTTTATGGTTCTGATGTTTCTCTCCCTATATTCCATGGGAATAAGGGGTGCTCCTTATAGGTTCTGCATAAATGGATTGGATGAGCCATAGATAAGCTCCTTTACTGTGCATGATGGGGTGGAAACAGGAAAGCTAAGTACTCCCAGGATTGCCGAAGTAAAAAAAAAAAAAAAATGTTCTGAGAATATGAAAAGCATCGGTATATTTTACTTAAAGGAGTTGCCTTTGTTTCTTACTCAGCTATTGTAAAGACCCCCAGTTATCTCTGAGACTACTTGCTTCTCTGTTGATTCTCAGTATCTCATAGAAGAACTACATCTACATGCAGAGCCTACTAATCGGTGAGACAGCCTCAGAACCTCATCCTGGAGCAAATTATTTTTGTTTTCATGGTTTAAAAGATGTAACTCTGTTTCATGAGAACTGTAAAATTAACATATAATGTTCCATGGAAGAAAGAATGTGGAAATATATAAAATAAGTATATCACAAAATTGAGCCAAGCTAACACGGCTATTGCTAAACAGGTAGCACATGATAAATAATCTTTGTCTACCATGGAATTCCACTTAGTAAGGATCTATTCAAAGTGAACGAATCATTCCTTTGATCAGCCTTGTTAATCTAATGTGATAACTTCTTTCTTTTTCCATTTTGTTCCCCCAATTTTTTCAATTAGTTTATATTCAATGTTATTTGGTATTAGTTTCAGGTGCACACTATAAAAGGTTAGACAATCATATACTTTATAAAGTATTCCCTCAATATTTCCAGTACCCACCTGGCACCATGCATAGTTATTACAATATTACTGACTATATTCCCTATGCTGTACTTTATACCCCCATGAATATTTTGTAGCTACCAATTTGTGCTTCTCAGTCCCTTCACCTTTTTCATCTAGTCTCTCAACCCTCCTCCCCTCTGGTAGCCATAAGTCTGTTCTCTGTCTGTCTGGAGCAAATTCTAAAGCCAGAAGCTCCATAAAAGGTGGGGGTGCGGTGGGGTGGGGGCAGGACAGGCAAGTAGAATTTAGGGGAAGAATGTTACTTAAGGTACACTTCAATTAATTAACCTAACGATACCATTAGTGCCCATTTTTTGATCTGTACACTTAACTCTGAGCTTGAATTTCTCCAAAATTTCCTTTCTGGTCATTCTTTTCTGGGCCAGTTTGAGGCTAATTTATCTCTGCTCTGCTTTTTCTCCAAATCAGGTCCCATCTGCTTTTAATCTTCCAATAATTCTTCAGAATGTGTTCTTTTATGCTTCTGCTTCTTTCATAAATGTTTCCAAAACATTTACGGGTTAAAAAAATCAGTCTGTTATTTCACAAGGTTTGAAACAGACAAGGAAGATAAGATTATGTGCTTAACCTGCTCTCTTGACACAGTTTTAAATACCTTCTCTATTTGAACACTTCACAATCCCTTCTCTATTTTAGCATTTCCAAAGTCAAGACAATGAAGAATATTATCAGGAAAAGTCAGTTAACTACTGGGGACTTTGCTTCAAACTTTGAGACTGTCCACCCTCAGTGTGCCGACCCTACCTCCCCCACATGCCATTCAACTCCACTTCATGACTTGTGGATTTTCTCCTGAGTGCAGCATTGATAGGCCAAGTTATTAAGATCCTACCTGTTACCTTGATAAAAATGAAGACAACTTTCCCTTAAAAGAAAAAGAAAAAAAACAGTTTTTCTAGGTGATGCTGTTAAATAGCCGTGGACATGCCAGGTGCAAAAGGTACCTCTGTAGCCTGGCTGGATCCCCAGCTGGCTCTCATTCTTATTTCTCCATGCTTAAGAAGCAAGTCCATCCAGAAGGGTGTCCTGCCCCAGTTCTGAGTAAAATCACCCTCAGCATTGCCTAGCACAGACCTTTGGCGATAGTCCTTTAAATGCACCCACAGCGGCTCAGCGGATTGAGCCCCGGCCAGTGAACCAAGGCGTCGCCAGTTTGATTCCCAGCTAGGGCGTATGCCTGGGTTGTGGGCCAGGTCCCAAGATGGGAACATGCAGGAGGCAGCCAATATTTCCCTACCAATCTATGTTTCTCTTGGATATTGATGTTCCTCTCCCTCTCTTTCTCCCTTCCTTTGCTTCTCTCTAAAAATATATAATTAAATAAAATCTTTTTAAAAAATAAATAAAAACAGTTTTTGTATATTTTATTGATTATGCTTTTACAGTTCTCTCATTTTTTTCTCCCCTTTATCCCCTCCACCCTGCGCCCCATCCCATCATCCCCATGTCAACATTTTTCTGCCACTACTTGCCCCAGCTGCACCCCTCCCCACCTCTCACCCTCAATCCCTCCCCCATTTGGCTTTGTCAATGGGTCCTTTATACATGTTCCTTGGTGACCTTTCCCCTCCTTTTCTCCTGTCATCCCCCTCCCTCCTCCCCTCTGGTTAATGTCACTTTGTTTTTTATTTCAATGTTGCTGGTTCTATTTTGCTTGCTTGTTTATTTTGTTGATTAGGTTCCACTTATAGGTGAGGTCATATGGTATCTGTCTTTCATTGCCTGGCTTATTTTACTTAGCATAATGCTCTCCGGTCCCATCCACACTGCTGTGAAGGGTAGTAGCTCTTTCTTTCTTTCTACTGCATAGTATTTCATTGTGTAAATGTACCACAGTTTTTTGATCCACTCATTTATTTATTATTTACTTATTTATTATTGGGCACTTAGATTGCTTCCAATTCTTGGCTATTATAAAGTGTGCTGCTACGAACATTGGGGTGCATAGGTTCTTTTGAATTGTGTTTCGGGGTTCTTAGGGTATAATCCCAGCAGTGGAGTCGCTGGGTCAGAAGGCAGTTCCATTTTCAGTTTTTTGAGGAAATTCCAACTGTTTTCCACATGGCTGTACCAGTCTGCATTCCCACCAACAGTGCACTAGGGTTCCCTTTTCTCCACATCCTCACCAGCACTTGTTGTTTGTTGATTTGTTTATGATGGCCATTCTGACTGGTGTGAAGTGGTATCCCATTGTGGTTTTAATTTGCATCTCTCTGATGGCTAGTGATGCTGAGCATCCTTTCATGTGTCTCTGGGCCCTGTATATGTCCTCCTTGGAGAAGTATCTGTTCAGGTCTTTTGTCCATTTTAAAATTGGATTGTTTGTCTTCCTGGAGTGGAGTCATATGAGTTCTTTATATAATTTGGAGATCAAACCCTTGTCTGAGGTTATCATTGGCAAATATATTTTCCTATATGGTTGGTTCCCTTTTCATTTTGCTGATGTTTTCTTTAACCGTGCAGAAGCTTCTTATTTTGATGAAGTCCCATTTGTTTATTCTTTCCTTTATGTCCCTTGCTCTAGGGGACATATCGGTGAAAATATTGCTGTGTAGAATACCTGAGATTTTCCTGCCTACATTCTCCTCTAGGACTTTTATGGTGACATGACTTATATTTAAGTCTTTTATCCATCTTGAGTTTATTTCTGTGTGTGGTGTAAGTTGGTGGTTGAATTTCTCTTTTTTGCATGTAGCTGTCCAGATTTCCCAATGCCATTTGTTGAAGAGGCTATTTTCACTCCTAAATAAAAACATTTAAATGCACTCACAGAGGCAATGATTATTGACTCCAATGATCTAAGAGCAAGAGACTCTGGCAGTGACTAGTTAATTTCCCTTCAATAAAATATTTAAACTCACTGGTCCTCAGTTTCTGTATATGCTCTTAGGTTCTTCCCAGCTAAGTATTTCTAGGATGTAGAACAAAAGAAGGAGACTGGAGATGTGCCAAAATGCTTGAGGGCGACAACATCTGATTTTAAAGCAATGTGTTTGGTGCCCACAGTTAGAACTATAGTATCCCCATAGGTCAAAATTATCTGCATTTGTTAGAATCTATAATGAAAGATAAGCTTGATAAAAAGCAAATGGTTTGGAATTACAAAAAAAAAAAAATGAGGGTTATGATAAGTATACAACCTTCCAAAAAATTACAGGTGGCCTAAATAAAGTATCTTATTTCCCTGGTCATGGTGAATATCATATTAGGTACAGCAAAAATTCCATCAAAGGCTGGTCTCCCCTAGTGTCAGTGAGTTTCTGTGCCCCAGTAAAAAGGGCAAAGCCTTGGAGCTGACATACCTGGATTTGAGGTCAAAGTCCGTTAATTCCAACTACATGGCTTTGGGCAAAATAAATTACACTCTCTAATTTTGTTTATCTATAAAATGAGACATTGTGATGTGCATTACCCGCTTCAAAAGGTGGTTGCGAAGAAAAAGAAAATAGATGTTAAAGGGATTTTGAAACTGAAAGCCTGAATATAATTATGAAGCTGTTTTTAGGGAGAAACTTAAGCGAGCAGAATATACTTTGCCTTTTTTAGAGGTCACAATCCTATTCTGGGGCATGGAGCTAACTGATTAAATGTCTTTCCCTTATCATACATTAGTGAAAGATTACAGACCCTGACACTCATTTTTGCAATATTAAAATCCACACATTAAACTTTGAGTCTTTGAGTTATGAATTCCCCATCTATTGTGTACCCTCTGCTGGAAAGATACTGAGTTTGTTTTTTAAACAAGATGTCAGCTTTCAGGCTCGGGGGATTCCAAGTGCATCTGAGCTGGTGAATCCTCCCAGCCAGTCATCAGCAAATGGATCTTGTCGAATCAAAGTGGATTATTTAATAAGAGCAAGATCTGGAACGTGAACCTGCTCAAGGAATGCACATATTTTATAAAACAGGGTAGATTTGTTTGTTTTCAAAAAAATTATGTTTTTCTTCTTCAATATTTCAAATTTTAAAAAATAATAAATAAAAACGGCTCCCACTAATGGCACTGAGTCATCCAAAACAAGACCAAAAACATTTGGCATTCTGATGTTGAGGGAAAACGGTATTTTTGCTGTTTGCTGTTGTTGGTACAGTAACAGAGCCTGAAAGAAACATGCAGAGAGGGAGACGAACCTAAGCTACGTCAAAGGAGCAGGGAAACGGCACCCATGAACAAGCCCTTTGCCAACTTCAATGACAATTGGCCAGGTCTGATTAAAACCTGAATTAAGCAGCCCTCATTAGAACCTCAGAAGGATGAGTTATGTTGCATAAATAGATCACTCATGCCCGGACAGAAACACTGGCACCACACACCCCACTGGTAACTTTCAATTACGCTGATAAATGAGAAGTTAAACTATAATTTTTTGGCACTGTCCATTTGTTTCTAATATCCTGCCACTTCTGTTTTTATTGTTATGGAAAAAAGAGGCTGGAATGAAACAAACAGTCATCAAGATCAGTGTCACACTGCAGACCAAGAGATAATAAGGGGTTAGAGTTACAGTGGGAAAAAGGGTGCCAAGAAAAGTGAAAAGCATTCTTTACATATCTCCAAAGCTGCCCTCGCTGCCCCAAATACTAATTAAAATGTATAATAAGTGTATTTAGAACTTGTCTTCACTCATATCATAGATAAACTAGTCAGATTATTGGGGAAACTGCTAATGGCACTGTCTTAAAAGTGCTATTGGAAAACTTAATCTCATAGGACAGGGTCTAGACTCGTTAACCTGTCAACAAGTCTGTAGAGTTGACCTTTGAACATTGCAGGATTAGGGGGACTGACCCTCCCTCCGTGAAGTCAAAAATCCACATTTAACTTTGTAACTTCCCAAAAATGTCACTACTTACAGCCTATTGTTGGCTGGAAGCCCCACCAATAACATAAACAGTTGATTAACACATGTTTTGTATATTATATGCGTTGTATCCTATATTATAATAAAAATAAAGAAAAATATTAAGAAAATCATAAGGAAGAGAAAATACATTTATAGTGTTTATTGAAAAAAAATAAAGTGGACGCAGGCAGCTCAAATTCATGTTGCTCAAGAGTCAGCTGTACATTTCATCTGCCATAGTTGATCATTTTGTAACATTTCAAAAATAGAGAAGACAGTGAAAGCAATTAGCATGTTAGTCTCCATTTCCTCCATTCAGCTGTTTGTAAGTACTAATTAAATTTACATCCCATCTCATACTTTTGGTTCCTGCCACACAGTCAGTTTTCCTATCAATGCAGATTGTGAATAACTGGGCTAGGCAATGTGGGAAAGAGGCAAGACAGCAAAAGTAGTTGTTACTTTCTAAATGAAATTGGGTTTTCTCTGCTCCAACTTTGAGGCCCGTCTTCACCTGGTGATACATCCAATGAAACAAAAATCCAAATCCTCAAAGACTTGGAAAGCAGTATGCTTATATTAATGCCTCTTAGAGAGTAAAAAAAGGGAGAATTGTACCTAATGACTCACTCGAAAAATCTCTTAAAATCCCTTTTCCCCTTATGCGCCTTTCCCTGAATCTCCATTCCAGTTTTAAGCAGCTGTTAAAATTCTTCTCACGTAGTCTCAAAATTTCTCCAAACTTTCTTAGTTTCACTACTCCATATCCTCTCCCTTGCTGCCCTCTTCCAGTCATCTGGGCCTTTTTTTTTTTTTTTTTTTTTTTTTTTTTTTTTTTTTTTTTTTGCCAAGTCTAAGTTTAGGCCCAGAATGTTAAGTTTTCTCGGCTTCCTCTAGTTGCCTTCTCCATTCGTTACTCTAATCAGACAATAAAGAACCATGATCCAAAATGCATAAAAAGTCCTCCTGATAGTAGAGGAGACAGTATCTGATTATTTATCTTTGAATATTTTTAGAACAGTTCTATCACCAAGGAGCTGGGAAGACCTCTTCAAAAAAAGAAAAAAAAAAAGAACATTGCTGGAAATTTCACTGACAGCAGGTTCTGCTATTATAGATTTGAAGGCATATACCTCTTAGCTTTTTCTTACTCCATAACAGGTTTATGCCAGCTTAGATCAAACGCTTTCAAAATCTTCTCCCTTTTATATAAAAGAACTTCAAGTTGAGAGGGAAGAAATGTGAGGGGAAATTTTTAGCAAAAGACTTGGAGAAAAATAGAGAAAAAAAAAGAGTGAGATTTTAGGCAAGAAAGGAGTAAATACAAACTACTAATTCAAAAGTAACCTAAAGTTTGGAGTAGGGAGAGAGACCACAAAGAAATTAAAGAAGGCTACAATCATTAGGCCCCCCAACCCTGGAATTTGAACCCTGGTCTTCCTCTTGTATTGGGAAAACCACCTCCTGGGCCTCTGTTTATTCCTCTGTAATATGAGGGAATTTGACTAAAGAATCCGAAAGGTACACATCCCATGGTTTTATGAATCCCTCTTCAGCGAACCAGCCGCCTAGCCGCCGCCATCACTGGGGTCATCTTCAGGACACTAACTGAGCTCTTGCCCACACAGTCTGAAGATGCGTGGTTGCTGCTTTATGCACTTTGCAAACTCTGGAAGTCCTTGAATATGGGTACATTCTCTACATTATTAAATTCATCATCTACAACAAAAAGGTATATTAATTACCTGAGTGATTATGAAAGTTCACTAAGTTTATAGAATAATGACCTCAAGGGAGTCGACAAATTAAGAAAAATGAAGCTGCCATGGAATTCATCTATACTTACAAAGAAAGAATAAAAACATTGAATCAAAATACATCTGACCAGGCCCTGGCTGGGTAGCTAAATTGGTTAGAGTATCACCCCAGATACACCAAGGTTGTGAGTTCGATCCTTAGCACATACAAGATCAACCAATGAATGAATAAATAGGTGGAATGACAAATCTATGTGTTTCCATGAGCTATTTTATCTGATAACTTTTATATTTCATCTGGTAACACTTATCTGTTAACATGTGTATATTTGTATATATATATATATACACACACATATATATACATATTTTTTTAATAGACACCAAGAGAACAAATATGGAGCAATTAGAACTGTTCATCAGTCACACCAAAAACTAAGTGGTATTTCTATTCTGTGCCTCTTCAACTTCATTTCCCAAAAATGGAACTTACTAACTTTTGTATCTACCTTATTCACTGGACTTAATTTCAAATAATCTTTGTCTATTTTCAGGAAAAGGATAAACCAGACTTCAGCTTTCAAAGGAACTTCAAAGAAAGAATTCTAAATAACATGATGAACTATTTAGTGAAAAGGACAAGAAAAACAAATTTTGGATTAAGAAAAAATATCGGATTATTTTTATTCACACGTTCAATATGTTTAGTCCATCTTGGAAGTAAGGAACACTTTTGTAATAATGAAACACTTTGTATGAGGCCTTGGAGGCACCAAGGCAAGATGCCATTGTTTGCACCAAAAGATCCACTCCCCTAGGGCACTATATCAAAGCTGTTATGTGTTCCACTGAACAAGATGCAAATCTTATTTACATTTGACAGAAAATCTAACCAAAAGTCATGGAATTAATTTTCTGGAGGTTGAAACAGAGATAAGATGAAATCTTTAAAGTCACTGGTTCTATTCTAAGACTTATGTGGCCTGAAATCAGAACAGTGGCTGGAATATTGGTTATTTTTTATACTTTATTGAAAAGATCTAGTAAATAAAATGAGAAAATCATTTTCTTCATGTATCTCCTTTTTATCCTACAAATGCTTCCCTTCAATCCAGAATACTAACATAATATTTGAATATACACTGTAACATTCATATGAACTCATAATAAAATAAATCCTTGCAACGTTCTGAGAGAACCTCTGAATCATCAAGCCCTGCAGTAAGGAGAGAAGGACTTCCCTTTCTAATTTTTTTACAAAGTTATTTATGCTGTTAAACTAATTCTCCCAGGCTGTGAAAAGAAACATGCAGAAGCCCTCTGATCCTCCTCTTCCTACACACTCACACCTTCCTCCCCCGACCCTGCAGTTTCCGCGCCTCCTGTCCTAAACCCGGAGTCTCGCTGACTCCCCCGCTCCAGAAAATCCACCTGCTTTTGTTCAGGGGGCGGGAATTGCAGGTACCTGACAGTGTGGGCTGAAGGAGAAAATCTGGGGGTTGATTTCTTAAATGTCCTTTCTAATCATAACCCTCCAGATTTTCAGTCCCATCAGCACTACGAGCTTCAGATTCCTCATGCCTCCGCGTGGTCCGAACTCTTTTGCTACTGGTCGTTAACTTCCTACCCAGCTGAGGTTCAACTTCCTTCTGTCTGCTGACTACCGCTTTTATACATCTACTGTAGTGTCACCTCTGTTGTTTTCCTTGCTATTGTGGATTTATGACTTTCAAAAAGTCACCTTATTGTCCTTTTATGGAAATTTTAGAAGGGAACATAGAATAAAATGTGTGTGCCATGCCTGGCCAAAAATCTCAACTTTTATTTTTTATTCTAAATCCTTACATATTGATAATTGCCAGTATATTTTCTGTAATTTAAAAATGAATTTAAAAGAAGCCCATATAATTTGTAATAATTCTGTCCCTACTCAGAGACTTTCTATAAGTTTTTCACCATTTTCTGCTTTCTGGTTAATTCTAGATGGTTATAGATGTTTGAAGTTAGGCTTCCAAATTGGTGCACCCTTCTGTATAATTCACATGAATTCAAAATGATATTCAACAAAAAGATCATTCAAGAGTCTGTTATAACAGTTATAAAAACCAAGTGTTGCTTCCTCTACGTAATGATTCAGGATATAGTTTGTGGAGGTAAACTTCCCAAAGGCCTAAACAACTCTTTGCCCCATAGGTTGTTTAGGCTACCTCATAAAAAGGCATTATAAACACAATTCTTAAGACGGTTCTTCTGCTTACAGTATTCCCTCTCTCTCACCTTTTAAAATAAAGATTCTTACGTATTCTTCAACGCACGGCTCAAATATTACCTCCCTTCTTGGACTCCTCTTTTTCTTTCTATTTCCCTGATGGACCCAATGACCACGTCACCTGAGCTCCTTTAATATTTTGTGTATACCTCTACTTTAGCACGTAACAATGTACCGAAATGATTTATCTCCACCTCCACTATGTTTTAAACTCCTCAAAAACAGGATCTATGTTCCATTCTTTTGGGTATCAGCAAGAGCTACTAAACTACCTAGAACTCAAGAGAGCACACGTAAGCAATTTTGGACTTGTCACAGTAAAGCTGATACCCTTTTTACTCTGAGAAAGCCCAGGGCTACCTAATGAAAAATGAGGATGAACACTCACTTCAAAATCTACGGTAGAAAAGCAGTATGTCTTAACAGGACTGGTGAAAGAACTGAGACTCAGACAACTTGGTCAGGGTCAAAGCTCGTAAACATTAGAATAAGAGCATTTGAGCCCCCAGCTGCTTCCAAAGCTAGAGCTCCTGTTTCGGTTTTTCTTTTTAATGCTTCTTTCTTAAGAGATCAGTGAATATAATATGCATAAAGAAGCAGCTTTGCATCTGTGTTTTGCCAGATCTTTTTATATAATTGACTACAGTCTTCAAATACAAGCTATGCCCAAATGTTTGTTTTTGACTTATTTTTACATTGTTCATATCTAAGCCATTACGTCAGCCATGGTTAGTTAAGACTGTTGTGCGCTAGCACATTTTGAGGCTGCTATTACTTTAAATGGCAGTTCTTCGTGCATGAAGATGATACCTCAACTGTTCTACCTTCGGGGAAGGAAGAAGGGTACAGCCAATTTCTTGGCCTGCATCCTCAACCACATATGATGCACCTGTAATTTGCATACCTTGGAAAATGTGCCTATTGGGGGCTTTGCTTTTTTTTCCTGTGTGTTTTTAGAAAAGGAAAGTAAAATGTAATATGGGACACATGGATACACAATAAACCTTTTTGGGATGCACAATTGGTGCTATTTATCTTATTTGTCTCCTTTAGGCACCTATGTATAGGCTGGAACATGTGAGTTTGAGTCCACATGGCTATATTTCTACATCTAGCTTCCAATATAGTTAAAACAGACATGCTCTGCAATGTCATCATGAACAGTGTTGGTTTTTTTTTTTATATCAATTCCTAATCCCTCTTCTCCAGGAAATTATTGACTACTAATCAGCAGGGCCAAAAGAAAATTGTTTCTGTTGTGACCAGTCTGACTTTTCTTCTTCTAGATCTGGCTGATACAATCTGGGTATCTCATCAATTCTTGTGCCATACATGTTGTTCTATCTTTGCCACGATTGGCAGGATGGCAGAACACAGATCCTTGGCATCCACCATTCCTATACCCGTTGAGAGTTTCTTACTTCACAGACACCTACAGCTCTTCACCAAGGGCTTTATCTACTTTCCATCGAATGCTCAGCCCATATGTAGGGGAGTCCTGAGGTAGCACAAAGTTGACACCCCTAAAACAGCCCTGAGCCACTGACAAAAGGAAGGTGGTAAATAAATTTCACAGCCCACTCACTCCTCAGGGGGACAAATGAAACCCAGCAGAACTGAACCCTGCTTCACCATTCTGATAATCCTGTCATTAGAGTATCGATTTCTCTCTTTCCTGTCTCACTTTCCTCCTGGTGCTACCTGAGATGGCCTCCAACCTCACTGCATCACTGAGGCCTAAGTCGATGAGAACCCATTTTAGAAACTATGTTTACTCGGTGATGCTATGGAGATTCATCTCCCCCACTCTGCAGAGTATACCATCAATCACCTCCTAACTCCCATTTCATCAGGATTAGCATCCACTTATTTCCTCCACACAGCAGTGCTCTCTCACCTGTGTGTCCTGTCACCAGATCTATACTCTCTGCATACTGTAGAAAAGTTAGGGACATGTTAGACTTTTAGGATGAGAAGAATCACAGTCCTATGTGTTCAAGATGGAATGGATTCTCCCCTACCCTTGACCAGTGAGTGGTACCTTTGAAGCACCAATTACTCCTTCCAATTCAAGCTGCCTCCTGCCTCTGGGGTTACTATTTAATCACATCACGTCCCTTTGCCCAACCTTCCCAAGTAAGCATTTACCACATTTTCTTCTGGTAAGCTGCATACATGCATACACAAGTGCATGAACACACATTTATTTTATTTACTAATTGTGTTTATTTCTTACTGCTGTTGTAAAAACACAGGCTGTCCCCAAGCACCTGTATACCTCAGCCAGACCCCCATTCTGAGTGAGCCACCACACGAGTACCCCTGGGGCCAGTCACAGGCAGTGTCTGATATTGATCTGCACCTGGAGTCCCTCCCAAGGGGCCCCAGACCCAACACACCGGATGGTCAGTTTCAGATCATAATAGAGCACCACCCAATTTGCCCCACAAGTGGAACACCCAAAGGGAGGTCTAAGCAGACACCAGATTCTGCTGGGGCAAATCCCACTCCGTGGAATCCATGGAATAGCTTATACACTGTGGTCACGGCCAGTCCTCACAGTCAGCCAGACTGAGGGTCAGTCCCACTCTCTGACACACCAATAGCAATCAAGGCTCAATTATAACAGGAGGGCCCATATAACCTTCACAAAGGACACTCCTGGAGTACCTAGCTGCGATGATCAGGAAGATGCAGCACTGGGCCCCACAGGATGTCTAATACATAAGGGCGCCCTGCCAAGACTGGGAAATGTAGCAGTTCTACCTAATACATAGAAACAAATGGGGAAGCAGCCAAAATGGGAGACAAAGGAATAAACCCCAAAGGAAAGAACGGGGTAAATCTCCAGAAAAGAACTAAATGAAATGGAAGCAGGCAACCTACCAAAGAGTTCAAAACAATAATTATAAGAATATTCAATGAACTTAGGGGGAGAATAGATGAACTCCATGAGAACTTACTCAAAGAGATAGTAGGCATAAAAAAAATGACATGGTAATCATAAAAACGACCAGTCAGAAATGAAGAATACATTAGAAGGAATCAATGGCAGATTAGATGAAGTTTGCTGTAAACAAATTACCATAAACTTAGTAGCTTTAAAAAAAATTATATTATAGTTCCAGGTATCAGAAATCTGAAATGAGTCTCACAGGGCTAAACGCAGTGTTGACGGGGCTGCATTTCCTCTGAAGATCTAAGGAAGAACAAGTTTCCTTGCCTTTTCCACCTTCCAGAGACTACTCACATTCCTTGGCTCATAGCCCTCTTCCTTCATTTTCAAAGCCAGTGTCATTAAAATGAACCCTTTTCGTGCTGACCTACTTCTTTTTTTCCTTTCTATTGAATTTTAGGGGGTGACACTGGTTAACAAAATCATACAAGTTTCAGGTGCACAATTCTGCAATGTATCATCTGTACACTGTATTGAGTGTTCACCACACCAAGTCAAGTCTCCGTCCATCATCATTTATGCCCCCTCTACCCTCTTCCACATCCTCCCACTCCCTCTGCCCCTGGCAATCACCACACTGTTGTCTGCATCCATGAGTTTTTTCTCTTTTTTTCCTTTTTTGCTCAATCCCTCCACTTCTCCCACTTAGTCCCTCAACCTGCCCCCTCAATAGCTGTCAGTCTGCTCTCTATCTATGCCATGCTGACATACTCCTGATTCTTTCACTTCTGTCTTCCTCTTCCATTTATAAGGACCCTTGTGATTACATTTGGCCCATCCAGCTATTTCAAGATCTGCTGATTAGCAAGTTTAATTCCACCTGTAACCTAATTCCCCTTGCTGTATAACCTAACATATTCAGTTTTTATGGATTAGAATGTGGGCATCTTTGGGAGGAGGAATATTATTCTACATACCACAACGATTTTTTAAAATGTTAATTATGTCACCTACTGCTATCAGGCCTAAATTATTCTAGATGCTGTATATAAGGATGACCCTATTACCCCACATACTCTAGAAATAACATCTATCTAAAACACTGAATACTATAATTGTGGGTTAACACTGACAATTATTGTCAATGTTGAGAAACTTTGGTGTGTCAGTTAGTCGATGTACCAGGGGTATCCAGACTGTTGGCGTCTCTGTGCCACACTGGATGAGGAAGAGTTGTCTTGGACCACACATATAAATGGGCTGCATTCTCAGCCATCCCAGGCTACATGAGGCCCCTGGGCCACAGGTTGGTCCATGTTTAATTGTTACTGCATGGCCTTCAGAATCAGACTGGTCTGGCCTTGAATATGTGTCTACCATCTAAGTGGGTGATACTCTGGACAAGTTCATTAAACCCTTTGAATCTCATTCTATCAAGTGTTAAAGAGGCGATGTATCTCCTTCATAGTGATGAGTTGATCATTTTATTATAATAGGTGACACCAAAATTCCTCATTAAAAATTTTATCACCATTTGGAAAAATTGAAAAGACCATTTGATTACACATAGAATAGCCACATGTTTAGTTACCTTTAATACTTCTGAAATTACACCTAGGTGACAGTTGAGAAATTTGCATCTGATTAACCCATAACATAGAGAATGTAGGAGAGACAACAGTGAGAGGAAAGTAAAAACAAAGAAAACTAATTTGCTGCTATATAGAGTCAGACACAATTGTGTCTTGTACACTAGAAAGTCTTTTCCAACAAAATCATCTTAGAACAACAGAAGACCAACATTCAGTGTCATCCTGAAAGATGGATTCTTTAGCAATCTTCTTCAGTTTTCTCCAATGTCCTCCTTTAGTATGGCTCATAATGTTTTTGGTGACTGCCACCCACCCGAGACGCCTTGCCTTAAGTGCTCTGCTGCCCTCTGTAGTCGGCACATCCCTGTCCAAATCCATAGCTCCCATAGATATAACAGTATAATCATAGCAGTCCCGGGCACTATCATTTTGATCACCACCAAATAATTTCCATATCCTTGACCAAAACAGTTATTAAATCATTGGTTCCAGTTTTGGCCCTGATCTCAGTCATGATCCCTAGTCAACCAGTCACAATATCTCTTCTCCTTTTTATTTTTGCTGTTGCTACCTATAAACCTCTTTGGGTTGGGCAACTTGGATTTCACACTTCCCAGAGCCAATTAAATGACATAGGCTTTCTCACAGTTTCTTTACTGGCTCTCCGTTGGTATATGTGATGAAACAAAAACCTCTTCTTTCATTGGTTTTTGTATCCATGGGAAGCTCAATATTTTTAATCTCTCCAAAGGCTCCAAAATATTCTTTAATTTGTTCTTCAGAAGTATCTGGGCTCAGTCCACCCAGAAAAATATTTTTGGGAGTTTCTTTCCCTTGTAAACCTTGGGCCCTTTGCAGGCCTATCAATTTGCCATCCAGTTGGTGTTCTTTCAGTTCCAAACCCTTATCAACACTAGTAGTACCTTTGAAAAGCACATATCCAACCAAATCCTCTTGATAAGCCAGTGACTGGATCTGTTTCAATTGCAGAGTCTGGACTTCCCTAAATCAAGGCAAATATTCAGCCTGATCTTTTTTGTTTGTATCCCAGCTGAAGGCTCCAATTAGCATTTTACCCTCATCCTGCTAATTCTTGCTCACATTGATCTTGGGTCCCTCTGAGAATTCTCTGTGTTGTTATACTGGTTCATGTCCTCTGAGGTGGTGGAGTTGCCAGCCAGAGGGTGCTGGCACACAATCAGATTCATGAGTCATGGTGCAGCAGCAGGGAAGGTGGGTATAGAGCTATGCCCCTACTGCTACCCCCACCTTCTCCTCTCCACCCCCATGAGGGCTGAATGCATAAGTAAGTGAAACAACAAATCAATGTTTCCATCTCCCCGCCTCCTCAAGTCAATTTTTTTAAAAATTAAATGGTGGTGAAGAATGAGAGAAATTATTTCAACAAATACTTGATAGATGAAAAATAGATGAAGAAGTGGTGACTGGTTTACCAGCATACAGGAAATTAAAGCCTACATCAGTGTCAAAAGGGACCAGAAAAGAAGCTAGCCAATTCATCTAACAAAACATCTGGAAGCTCAGCCTTTGAAATCAATCAACTTTAAAAAACAGGGAAGAGTCGAAGTGAACACAGAGAAATGTTTAAAAGTCTACACTTACAGTAACTGGAGACATGAAGACCTCCCGACCCTGGTTCCCTTTCCTACCTGTGCAGTCAGGCAACTTATTCTCAACCTCGGCTATGTGCGAGGTTGAATATGTTTTTCCTCTGGAGGAATGGAGTCAGTGAGGCTCCTACTGTGGGAACAAGAGACACATGAAAAATCGGGTGGTTCATAGTACTAACAAGCAGGAAATTATGTATAAGTTCATATACTGAGCTACAGGATTCTCCGAACTCCATCTCCATTAGGAGGAAACTAGAGGATTTTTGTTTAGAGTAAACAGTTCCACATATTGATCTTTGGGTGACTCTCAATGAAATAATTGGTTCCATACTTAAGGTCATGAGATGAAAGGTTCATCTACCTTCAACAGAACTGATCAAAAGTTTAATAACGATTTTTTTATATAAATGGGAAGTCAAAAATTACCGAATATTTGAAGAAAGTCTCTAAAGTAAAAGATGAAAACAAACAGAAACAGGGGACTTTCAGCCAAGATGGAGGCAAAGGAAGATATGCTTTATCTTCTCACACAACCAAAAGAAGGGCGACAACAAATTTAAAAACAAAAAATAACCAGAACTGCCAGGAAATCTAACTGTATGGAAATTTGACATCCAAGGAGTTAAAGAAGAAATATTCATTCAGGCTGGTCAAAGGGGTGGAGATGGGCAGCTGGGGTGGAGAGGACACACAGCAAGGCTGTGACTGGCAGATCAGGTGGTCCCACGTTTGTGTGCAGATAGATAAACCAGGAGGAACAACTGGGAAGTGACAGATACCATGCAACCCAGGTTTCCAGTGAAGGAAAGGAAAGCCTCAAAACTACCAGTAAAAAACTGTGGGGGTTGTGGTAGCAGGAATAACTCCCAATCTCACAGGAGAGCTCATTGGAGAGACCCACAGGGTCCCAGAATGTACACACACCCAACCACCCACCCAGAATCAGCACCAGAAGGACCTAATTTGCTTATGGGTAGCAGGGGAAGAGACTGAAAACCAGCCAAGAGCCAAGCAAGAGGCATTGTTCCCTCTCAGATCCCGCCCCCACATATGGTGCCACAAGGCAGTGCAGTGATGTGGGTTGCTCCACTCTGGCAAATACTTAAGGTTCTGCCCCTCAAATGTAATAGGTGTACCGAGACAAAAAATATATATACATATGGCCCAAATGAAAGAACAGATCAAAGCTCCAAAAACAGAACTAAGTGATGAAGAGATAGCCAACCAAACAGATGCAGAGTTCAAAACACTGGTAATCTGGATGCTCACATAAATGGTTGATTTATGGTCACGAAATAGAGGAAAAAGTGAAGGCTCTGCAAAGTGAAATAAAGAGAAATATACAGGGAACCAACTGTGAAAGGAAGGAAACTGGGACTCAAATCAACGATTTGGAGCAGAAAGAAGAAAGAAAGATTCAGTCAGATGGAATGAAGAAACAAGAATTCAGAAAAATGACGAGAGGTTGAGGAACCTCTGGGACAACTTTAAATGCTCCAACATCTGAATCACAGGGGTGCTGGAAGGAGAAGAGGAAGAGTAATACATTGAAAACTTATTTGAACAAATAATGAAGGAGAACTTTCCCAATCTAGCAAAGGAAATAGATGTCCAGGAAGTCCAGGAAGCTCAGAGAGTCCCAAAGAAGTTGGACCCAAGGAAGCACACACCCAGGCACATCATCATTACATTACCCAAGATTAAAGGTAAGGAGAGAATCTTAAAAGCAGCTAGAGAAAAAGACACAGTTACCTTTGGAGGAGTTTCCATAAGACTGTCGGCTGATTTCTCAAAAGAAGCCTTACAGGCAAAAAGGGGCTGGAAAGAATTACTCAAAGTCATAAAGTCAAGGACCTACATCCAAGATTACTCTGTCCCGCAAAGCTATCACTTAGAATGGAAAGGCAGATAAAGTGCTTCCCAGATAAGGTCAAGTTAAAGGAGTTCATCATCACCAAGTCCTTATTAAATGAAATGTTAAAGGGACTCATTTAAGAAAAAGAAGAAGATCAAAACTATGAACAGTAAAATTTCAACAAACTCACAACTATCAACAACTGAACCTAAAAATATAAAGACAAAAACAAACTAAGCAAACTGCTAGAACAGGAACAGAATCACAGAAATGGAAATCACATGGAGAGTTATTAGCAGGGAGGAGGAAGGGGAAGAATGGGGGGAAAGGTATAGGGAATAAGAAGCATAAATGGTAGGTACAGAATAGACAGGGGGAGGTTAAGAATAGTACAGGAAAGGGAGAAACCAAGGAACTTATATGTATGACCCATGGACATGAACTAAGCACAGGAATGCTGGTGGGAAGAATGGTGCAGGGCCAAGGGGAATAAAGGGGAGAGAAAAATGGGACAACTGTAATAGCATAGTCAATAAAATATATTTTTTTAAAAAAAGAAACAAATAAACAAAAAAAGATAAAAGGCAATGTGTCTATAAAATGAGAAAATGATGCAATGAAAAAGGAACAGCTCTAGAGTTTATAATAAAAGGCTCCTGAAAATTAAAGATAGTATAACTAATTTTTTATATCAAACACAGGAATAGAAGTTAAAATCAAGAAATTCAGGAAAATAGACTAAAATGTAAAACAAGATAGAATATAAGACATGACAACAAAAAAATGAGAGAATTTCACTCTACTTTCCAACATCTAACAGGAGTTCCAGAAAACCTGAATACAGAAATAATTAAGAAATATTAGGTTTCCCTGAACTGAAATTAAAAATCTTCCAGAAAGAGAGTGCTCAGGAATGCCCCAAACAATAAATAAAAAAATTACTAGACATTTCATTCAGACTTAAAGGAAGATTCCAAAAGCTCATAACACATATACACACACAAGGCCCTTATAAAATATAGGTAACACATGACAACAACAACACTAGATGCTACAGTGAAGCCAAATCTCCCAACTTCTGGTGCAAAATTATCCTTAGTCTAGAATTCTATATCAACTGTATCAGTCTTAGTTGTAACCAAGCTCGCACACTGTTGGTCAAGAAAAATAATAAATTTCTAAAGTAGATAATTCGTTCGCTGAATCATTGGAAGGGTTAGAGAAATAAGCTCAAGATCAGGGTTCCGGTGCCAAGGCCCAGGGTCACCCTGATGGGGAAAACATTTCATTTCTACCCCTCCAGCAGTTTCACCCTGGAATCCACTGCGACTACTCCTCCCTCAAACACTGATGGCACTACTGCCCCTGAAAAGCTCAGGTCTCAGTCTTCACCAGAAAAATGGTAAACTCCTCCAAAACTCAAGCTACTTGCTCCTGAATGGAAATCTGTACTGGTTTGTTTGATAGGCTGCAGTCGCATAACTGCACCGTAGCTGCAAAGGAAGTCGGTGAAAGAAACAGTCTGGATTATACCTTGGAAAGACAGATTTCACAAGGTGGGAAGTATAAAAATATAGGGAACACGTTTGACAGATACTCTCAATTACCACTATTCCAATCAAATGACAGAAGTATACGATTTGAGTCAAATTACCAATCAGATGTGAGAATAGAAGTAACCACACTTTTAGACTTACAAGGATTCAAATAAATTGTCATGAGCCTCTTCTCAGATACTAGTAAGACAAGCTTCAGCAAAATAAAAGAATAAACCAAGAAAGAAGACCACATAGTATCCCAGATATAGGATCAAACACTGAAGGAGTCTGACATTTGTTCACAAGACCTAGAGTATAAACACCTGGGACTGAAGAAGAGTAATGGAGGGATTGGAAGGAGGCTTCAAAGTGGAAAAAAATAGTTTAATAAATTGATTTGTTATCACTTATATTTTAACATTTGAAAAAAAATATTAGCAACCATTTGATAGATTTATTAGAGCCTTTGAGAAAAATGGAAAATAGAAAAATACAAACAGAATAATAAATATAGTAAAGTAATAGAGTAAGTCTATTAGAGTAAAGGATGAAACATAATATACTACTGGGCTCTGAAGTAAACACTCAGTTATTCAATAACTTGGAAACTAAGCACTGAGTTCATTAGAATTGTGCTAAACTATATTGAGAGAATAGTTTAAGGGAACACATTGTATATGGAGGGGGTTGCACTGAGTGAGAGATCCTGAACTAGCAAAGGAGAAAGTCTAAAACCACTGACACTGATCAATTAAGAAAGAGTAATATGAGTATAAGTGTTTATAAAGTTGCTGAAAAATTATAAAATAAAACTGTAAAAGAGCTGAACTTGATATATATTAGGAGAACAGGACTTGAAAATGAGAAAGAAAGGGACAGAGATTATATTTTATTCAAAATACACCTTTTAGTTCTATTTGATTTTTAACTATGTGAATATAATACATTGATAAATGTAGGATTGTTTTTTAAATAGAAAACTACCTTGGAAAATGATAATGTAGAAAGTGGGATCTCAAAAGCCTGGATATCAGGCGGCAAAACTTTAAAAAATAGTAACTAGTTCTGGATAATAAAAGACAACCAATTTGAGTTCCCAGGGAAATTAAGAAGAAAGAAAGTAGAAAGAAGCAGGCAGGAGAAAGACATAATGCGCAGTAGACAGAAAAAAAGGTGAAAATTTGTGCTACACGTTACATAACTCTTTCCCATGACACTGCAAAACCATTAGTACCATAGCCCGAACTCACAAATGATTGATGTAAGTGATCTCTGATAAGAAAACTGAAGAAATTTTTTATCTTTCAAACATAGTTGGTATCAAATGAAGAAAGATCCAATAGCTCTTAGAAAATGATCTCCTTGAAAATTAGCACAAATCTTAGAAGAATTTTGAATTCACAGATCTGATTTTTCCTGGAACTTGAGTGGCAGCAAACTACCCAAATAATATCTGACTGACTGTGGGTTAGATAAAAAATATCTGATGAGTTTAACACAGTCCTGATATATAGTAAGGATTCAGAGTAGGGTAGGTGTTTACATATAACCTCATATAAGCCTCATAAAAACTCTTTAAGGTAGGCAATATTAACTT
>PVJD01015071.1:0-26500 GCA_004026545.1 Mormoops blainvillei | reverse complement strand
TGAAAAAATAAATTTAAAAACACAGATAGTTTAAGGAACCTTTGGGACAACATGAAGCATGACATCTGCATATAGGGTACCAGAAGGAGAACAAAGAGAGCAAGAGATTGAAACCTCTTTGAAGAAATATATATTGAAAACTTCCCTAACCTGTTGAAAAAAAAAAGAGAGAGAGAGACACAAAGTCCAGGAAGTGCAGAGGTTCCCAAACAAGATGAACCGAAAGGGCCCACATAAAGGTACATCATAATTAGGATGGCAATTGTTACAGACAAAGAGAGAATCTTAAAAGCAGCAATACAGAGACAGTTACCTACAAAAGAGCCCCCAAAAACCTGTCTGCTGATTTATCAACAGAAACTTTTAAGGCCAGAAGGCATGGGCATGAAATATTCAAAGTAATGAAAAACAAGGACCTACAACCAAGGCTACTCTACCCAGCAAGGCTATAATTTAAAATTGAAGGAGAAATAAAGTGCTTCTGAGACAAGAAAAAGCTTAGAAAGTTTACTACCACAAACCAGTACTTTTTATAAGAAAATACTTTAACATTCTACAAAAACATCTGGAAGGGACTTCTTTAAGAAAAAGGGGGAGGAAAAAGAACATAAATATAAATAATAAAAAATGGCAATATCTGCATGCCTATCAATAATAACTTTAAATGTAAATAGAATAAATGCTCCAATCAAAAGACATAGGGCCCTGTCTGATGTGGCTCAATGGATTGAGTGCTGGCCTGTGAAGCCAAAGGTCACTGGTTTGGGTCCCAGTCAGAGCACATGCCTAGGCTGTGGGCTGGGTCTCCAGTTCGGGGTACGTAAGAGGCTATCACACGTCGATGTGTCTCTCCCTCTCTCCTTCCCTTCACCTCTCTCTAAAAGTAAATAAATAAAATCTTTTAAAAAATACATAGGGTAGCTGAATGAATAAGAAAACAAGACCCATATATATGCTGCCCATATGAGACCCACTTAGACTCAAAAAACAAATATACACACTGAAACTAATAGGATGGAAAACATATATCATGCAAATGGAAACAAAAACTTCATGAAGCAATACTTATATGAGACAAAATAGACTTTAAAACAAAGGCTATAATAAGAGGCAAGGCCATTATGTAATGACAAAGGGATCAATTCAACAAGAGGATATAACCCTTGTAAACATTTATGCATCCAATATAGGAGTGCCTGTATAAAGCAAATCTTGATGTAAATAAAGGGAGAGATTGACGGTAATACAGACATAGTAGGAGCCTTTAATACCGCGTTCACATCACTAAATAAATCTTCCAGGCATGAAATAAACAAGGTAACAGTGGCCTTAAATGACACACTGGACCAGATTTCATATTTTTAGAGCACATAACCCTAAAGCACCAGAATATACATTCTTTTCACTTGCATATGGAACATTTTCTAGGCTAGACCACAAGTTAGTATACAAAACAAGCCTCAATAAATTTAAGAAGATTGTAATCATATTAAGCATTTTCTTCAACCACAATGGTATGAAACTAGAAATCAATTACAAGAAAAAAAATACTGAAAAACACACAGAGACATGGAAGCTAACTAACATGAGACCAAACAATGAATGGGTTAACAGTGAGATCAAGGAAGAATCCAAAAAATATTTTGAGACAAAAAAAAAAATGAAAACACAGTGACCCAAAATTTATGGGACACAGTGGAATTCATAGCAATTCAGGCCTACCTCAGAAAAGTTTTTTGAATAAACAATCTCATCTTACACATGAAGAAACTAGAAAAAAGAACAACAAAGCCCAAGGTGAGTAGAAGGATGGAAAAAATATTGATCAGAGCAGAAATAAACAAAAAATATATATAAAAGATCAATAAAAGCATATCTAGTTCGTTAAAAAGAGAAAGATAATCAGCCCTGGCTGATTTGGCTCAATGGATTGAGTGCCAGACTGCAAACCAAACAAGGTCGCTGATTGGATTCCCAGTCAGGGCACGTGCCTGGGTTGTGGGTCAGGCCCCCAGTAGGGGGAGCACCAGAGGCAACGACACGCTGATGTTTCTCTCCTCCTCTTTCTCCCTCCTTTCCCCTCTCTCTAAAAATAAATTTTAAAAAAAATTTAAAGAGAAAGATAATCAATAAAACTTTAGCCAACTTCATCAAGAAAGTGAGAGAGAACCCATATAAATTAAACCAGAAATGAAAGAGGAGAAGTAACAAATGACACCACAGACAGAAAGCATTATAAGAAAATACTGTGAATAATTATATACCAACAAACTGTACAATCTGGAAGAAATTAGTAATTTCCTAGACATATAAATTCTTCCTTGACTGAATTAAGAAGAAACAGAAAATCTGTACAAACCAATTACTACCAATGACATCAATTCGGTAATCTCTGAACTTCCAATAAACAAAAGTCCTGGACTAGATGGCTTCGCAGGTGAATTTTTACCATACATTCAGAAAAAAAATTAACACCAATTCTTCTCAAACTGTTTCAAAAATTCGAGAGGAGGGAAGACCCCCAGGCTCATTTTATGAGACCATTACCCTGATTACAAAACCACACTGAGACAAAACACGAAAAAGAAAATAATAAGTCAGTAGCCCTGACGAACATAAATACAAAAATCCTCAACCAAATATTAGCAAACTGAATTCAGAAATACATTTTAAAAGATAACATACCATGACAGACTGGAATTTATTCCTGGGATGCAAGGTTGGTTCCATATGTGCAAATTAACATTATACATCACATAAACAAAATGAAGAATAAAATCATATGATCTTATTAACAGATGCAGAAAAACGCCTTTGGTAAAATCCAGCACTCATTTATGATAAAAACTCAGCAAAGTGGAAATAGAGGGGCTATATCTCAACAAAATAAGGGCCATGTACAGCAAATCATCAGCTAACATCTACTCGCTGGGCAAAAACTAAAAGTGTTTCCCTTAAGATTAGGAACAAGACAGGGATGTCCACTTTCACCACTTTTAGTTAACATAGTACTGGAAGTCCTAGACACAGAAATCAATCAGATAAGATGAAGAAATAAAAGGCATCCAAACTGGAAAGGAAGAAGTAAAACTGTCATTATTTGTAAATGACATAATACTATATAAAGAAAACCCTAAAGATTCCACCAAAACACTACTAGAACTGAAAAATACAGTAAAGAAGTAGAATACAAAATAAATATTCAGACATCAATTACATTTATACACATGAATAATGAACTACCAGAAAGAGAAACTAAGAACACAATCCCACTTACAATTGCCTCAGAAAATACCTAAGAATAAATTTAACCAAGGAGGTAAAAGATGTGCTTGGAAAACTGTAAGATACTGAAGAAAGAAATTAAAGTAGATACAAATAAATGGAAGACTATACCATGCTCGCATATCAATAAAATTGACATTGTTAAACTATCTGTACTACTAAAAGCAATCTGGAGAGTCAGTGCAATCCCTATTAAAATATTAACAGCATTTTTCAAAGAACTAAAACAAATAATCCAAAAATTTATATAGAACCACAAAAGACCTTGGATATCCACAGCAGTCTTGAGAAAGAACAAAGTTGGAGATATCACACTATCTAGTAATATATATATAATAATCAAAAGAGCATATCTGCAAAAAAACACACACACATAGATCAATGTGACAGAATAGAGAGCCCAGAAACAAGTCCATGCCTATATGGTCAGTTAATCTATGAGAAAGGACGCTACAACATAAAAGGGGGTAAAGACAGTCTATTCAATAAGTGGTGTTAGAAAAATTGGACAGATACATGCAAAAAATGAAACTATGCCACTCTTTTACACCACATACAAGAATAAACTCAAAATGAAATAAAGACTTAAACATAAGACCAAAATCATAAAGCCCCCTAAAGAAAACTTCAGTAATAAATTCTGTAACATTTCTCTTAGCAATAATCTCTCTCATATATCTCCTCAGGCAAGGGAAACAAGAAAAAAAATGAACAAATCGGACTGTAACAAACTAAGAAGTTTTTGTACAACAAAGAAAACCATAAACAAAAAAAGATAACCTACTGAATACAAGAGATTCATCAATGACACATTCGATAAAGGGTTACTTTTCAAAATGTATAAAGAACTCGTACAACTCAACACCAAAAAACAAACAATCCAATTTAAAAATTGGGAGAATACTTGAATAAACATTTCTCCAAAGAGGACCTAAGGTGGCCTATAGATATATAAAACGATGCTCAACATCACTTATCATAAGGAATACGCAAATTAAAACCACAATGAGATACTACCTTACACCTGTCAGAATGGCTATCATCAATCAACAGCCAACAAGCACTGACAAGGATGTAGAGAAAAGGAAACCCTCTTGCAGTGTTGGTGGGAAGGCAGACTGGTGCAGTCACTTTGGAAAACAGTGTGGAAGTTCCTCAAAAAGTTAAAAATGTAGGAGTAGTAAAGGGCTAAGGAGGTCAAATATATGGTGACAGAAAAAGACTGACTTTGGGTGGTGGGCACAAAATGCCATATACAGGTCGTGTATTATAAAAGTGTACACTTGAAACCTATATAATCTTAGTAACCATTGTAAACCCAATAAACTTAATTTAAAAAATTTAAAATGTACCACCTTATTACCCAGTGATTCTTCTTCTAGGAATATTTCCAAAGTAACCCAAAACATTGATTTCAAAAAATATAGGCACCCCTATGTTCATTGCAGCATTATTTACAATAACAAGATATGGAAAAAACCCAAGTGCCCATCAATAGACAAGTGGAGAAAAAAGCAGTGGTACATGTGTGCAATGGAATACTACTTAGCCATAAAACATGAAATCTTACTATTTGTGACAATATGGATAGACCCAGGGTATTTTGCTAAATGAAATAATCAAAGACAAATACCATATGACTTCACTTATATGTGGAATCTAAAGAACAAAATAAAGAACAAGCAAAGCAGAAACAGATTAGGCTCATAGAACATTTTCTAAAAATTCTCACCTTAAAATGTTTTTACGATTTTAGAAAGAGAAAAACGGAGAGAGACCAAGAGAGAAACATCTAAGTGAGAGAGAAACATTGATTGCCTGTCTCTTGTACGTGCCATGACAGGATTCGTACCTGCAACCTAGGTATGTATCCTGACTGACTGGGAATCAAACCTGCATGTACCTTTTGGTACATGAGACTATGCTCCAACCAACCGAACCACATGGCTAGGGCAATACTGAGAACAGTTTAATGGTTGCCATTGGCTTGGTCATTTGGGGGACTGGGTAAAATAGGTTAAAAGATTAAAAAGTACAAATTGGCAGTTACAAAAGTCTCGGATGAAAAGGACATTATAGGGAATACAGTTGCTACTATTGTAATAACTACTTATGATTCCAGGTGAGTACCTGAATTATCAGGGGGATTGCATTGTAAATTATATAAGTATATAACCACTATGATATACACCTGAAACTGACACAAAATAATATTGAATGCCAAGTGTAATTAAAAAATTAAATTAAAAAATAATCCTTGCCAGTGCGGCTAGTTGGTTACGGGTTTGATCCCCAGTCTGGGTGTATATGATACCTTGACCAGGTACATACAGAAGGCAATCAATCGATGTTTCTCTTTCACATTGTTGTTTCTCTCTCTTCAAAAAATGTTTTAATTAAAAAATAAATTAGAGGAAGAAGATAGCAGCAAAGGAGGTAGGAGCTGAGCCCACTTGCTCATGCACCCAACTGGGACACTTAGCTGGTCTTCAGAAAAACAAGGCGAACAACCAACAGAATCTTGGCTGATATGTGTGGAAGCCAAAGTGTGCCAAGGACGTTCAAAATGGGCAGGAAGGAGGTTTTATAGGCAGATGGGGAATGTCCCTGGGTGTGGCACCAGAAACCACAGCTGCCACGGGAACAATATCAGAGGAAAGCCGGATCAATGATAGCAGCCTAGCAGCTCCCTCCCCTGCCAGGGCAGGAAAATCACAGACCCATGCCAGGAGCAACTTGAATGCGTAAAGTCACCAGGGAAGAAGAGACAGCACACATGCAAACAGCTGGCAGTGCACCCAAGCCGGGGCAGCAGTCACCAGCCAGGACAGTGCCAGAGAGTCGGGGGAATCCTGGTGTCACCTGGAGCTAGGAGAAAGCTCGGTAGCAACTGGTCGTGACTGAGACAGACTTGACTTGCCAGAGAATTGGACTGTGCAGAAAGCTGGGCTGTGGCTCAGAACAGCAGCAGCGACCACAGAGACTTTTCAAAAGGGGAACTGAGGCACGATGGGTGGGGACCTTGCACACGCAGCTCCCAGTCAATAAGGAGGGACGATTGTGCACGCGATTTGCTCCCACTCGGTGCACCTCGCACGGACTGATCAAAGGGGTGCAAAGTGAGGTGGTTTCTGGGCACCAGCCAGGTGCAACGGTGCAGAGTGGAGAATGCCGGCTACAGTGTGCTGTGAGGTAAGTGGGCTGGAGACTGTACACCTGTGATTATTGTAGGACTGACTGAGCCTCCTTCATTGGTGGAACCACTGGAAAGGGAAAATTGAGCCCAACACCCTACCACCTGCAGGAGCTGGGAAGATTGGCAAAACCAGCTGGGCAGGCTTAACAACCAGTGTGGGCTTTTTTTTTTTTTTTTCAAAAGTAAGACAGCAAGGCTAATGCCTAAAAGGGCCCGTTTTGAACACCCTACTGGGAGACAAAGTACACTGGGTCCTAGGGCCCTATTTCACTGAGGCCATCAAAACAGAAATTTAAGAAAGGGTACAACGAGGGGGATTCAGGGCAACCCCCAGACTTGGCCGACACACACAGCTGTACACTACACCAAGCAGGAGAGAGCTGACACTCTTACACAGATTGTCCCCTTCCCCCAGTGAAATGGACAGCTATTTAAGCAGAAACTGTATCTTATTGGAAATAAAGTGGGACAGACTAAGATGGGAGGCACAAAGGCAGGGGGAACACACCCACAATTGTCCCAGAAGACTGAACAGTGCCTTCCAGGTGAGACACAGAGACCTCACACTGTCGATATCAACAGGAGCGCCCTCTAGAGGCAGGGGAAGGAGATACAGGTGGTGTTGCAAGAAGTTGGATGACCCACAGAGGACCTGGAGCTGAGAGAAAATTAAGAAACTGATCCAAAAAGAAGTCAGAAGGCAAACACCAACAGCTGAGACAAATTTCACCTGCTCTTCATCAGACCTGTGGGGTGTTTTTACTCTTTCATTTTTTTCTTTTTTTAGTTGTTTTGTTTTTCTCTCTGTTTTTGTTTTATTTCTCCCTTTCATGTGGCATTTTAATTTTTCTTCTTTCCCTTCACTTGTATTCCAAATAACTAACTAATTTTAGTCTTTTACTTTTTATTGTTGGTTCAGATTTTATATTTTTATCATATTGTTATTCCAAAACCTACACAGCACCCTTCCCTGGTCTTAATCCATTTCGGAATCTTCTTGAGCTTTATTACTGTTGTGTAAAGTTTATTTTCTCTCACACTATGCCAAGTTTTTATTCCTTAATCTCACTATTTCTCCTCCATCTAACCTTGTATAAGCACTCTTCTTCCTTAAGTCAGCTCATATTCTTTTTACCCTCTTATAAGACTCTTATTTCCTTTCCACCTTTTATAAACAGTGGCTAGTTGGGTGAAATACCATAGTTATTGCTGTACTTCTCCAACAGAACTCCTATTTGTTCAAATCCCATAGAATACTCTCCCACTGTCTTACTCCATTTTGCCTTTCCCCTGCCCCCAATCAGTTGAGTGAGGAATTTCATTTTTTTCCCTCTCTCAACCTGGGCTTTAGTCCTTACTCTTATTAGTTTGCTTCCCCTATCCTCTCAAAATCATTTTTCTTTATGGTAGATGTCTCATATTCACTTTTCACTTTTGTACAATATTCTTATTTCTGTTCCACCTTTATTAAGCTTCATCCAGCTGTCATTGCTATGGTCCTTGCTGTGGTTTTTCTGAAATTTTTCTCCAGTTGGTCCAATATGTTTTCAATTTTACTTCAAACCTCCTAGTATACTCTTCCCTTTTCTTACCCCATCATTGCCATCGCCCTTTTGTGTTTACCTTACCTTTTAAACTTTGTTCTCTCCATATCTTTGCCTCAGTTCTATCCATACTCTTATCAATTCTTCTCCCTCTTCCCACTCAATAACATTGACCCTCCTTTAGTCACCTCGTATTCTCTTTGTCATGATATTCGTAATCTCTCTTCACCTTTATTAATCGTTGCAAATTTGTGGTTGAGATTGCTGATGTGGTAGGGGGTTCTTCTTGCTGATATAGGTTTCATTGTCTGATAATACTGCTTTTTAACCAACACCTGTACAACAGTATACAAGACAAGGGGGGGTTATAACTACTAGTATGCCCACTGGAGGGGAGAACCCACCAACAAAGAAGCCACCAACAAGCAAAGCCCAAGTGAAAAAAGAGAGCCCACACAAAAGAACAAGGGCAGCCCTAGAGCATCCAGACCAGGACATCAAAGAGATGGCACCACTGAGCCCCACAGAACTCCTACCCCAGAAGTCCACACCACAAAGACAGGCAGGCAAAGCATAACACCCTGAAACACAGAAACAAACAAAAAGAACCACCTTACATAGGGAGACAAACAAAGAACCCCCAATCAAAAGGAATGGAAGAATCCCCAGTAAAAGTGCTAAACAAAATTGAGGCGACCAATTAGACATAGAATTCTAAAAAATGGCTATAAGGATGCTCAAGAAACTCACTGAGAATTACAAGGAATGGAGTGTAACTAAAACAACATGAAAGAGGAAATAGAAACAGTAAACGAGAACCAAGAAGAAATGTAGGCCACAATTACTGAAATAAAATTTTTTAAAAATACTAGAAGGAATTACAAGCAGGCTGGATGTAGCTGAGGACTGAAACAGCGAGCTGGAAGACAAGGTAGAAGGAAATACCCAGGCAGAGCAGCAGCATGAAAAAAGACTCAAAAACTATAAGGATAGCTTAAGGGAACTTCAGGACAACATGAAATGTAAGAACAGTAGAATCAGAGAAATACCAGAAGGAGAAGAAAAGGGGTGATGGATAGAAAAACTCTTTGAAAAAATAATGACAGGAAACTTCCCTAACTTGGAGAGGGGAAAAACCATGCAAGTTCAGGAAGCACAGAGAGCCCCGAACAAGATGAACCCAAAGAGACTTACTCCAAGACAGATCATAATTAAAATACCAAATTTTAAAGACAAAAAGAGAATCTTAAAAGCAGCAAGGGAGAAACAGAAAGTAACATACCAGTGAGCTCTGAAAAGGCTAGCAGTTGATTTCTCAACAGAAACACTACAAGCCAGAAGGTAATAGCAAGAAATAGTCCAAGTAATGTAACGCAAAGGGCTCCAACCACAAATACGCTACCCAGCAAGCCTGTCATTTAAAATTGAAGGTGAAATAAGGAGTTTCCCAGACAAAAGAAGGTTAAAAGAATACATGTCCACCAAACCAGCACTGCAAGACATGCTAAAGGGACTTCTTTAAGAAGATGAAGCTATAGAGTGAGAGATAGAGAAACACAGGTGCAAAAAGAAAAAATGGCAATGAGTAAGTACCTATCTGTAGTAACCTTAAATGTAAATGGACTAAACTCTCCAATCAAAACATAGGGTAGCTGAATGGATAAGAAAACATGACCTGCATATATGCTGCCTACAAGAGACCCACCTCAGAACAAAAGACCTACACAGACTGAAAGTTAAGGGTTGGAAAAAAAATATTCCAAGCAAATGGAGAGGATGAAAAAAGCCTGGGTAGCAATTCTTATGTCAGACAAAGTAGACTTCAAAACAAGGCCATAAAAAGAGACACAGAAGGACACTTCATAATATTCAAGGGAAGAATCCATCAAATAAACATAAACATTGTAAACATATTCACACCCAAAACAGATGCACCCAAATATATAAGAAAAATCTTGGAGAACTTCAAGAAAGACATAGACAGCAACACACTTATACTAGGGGATTTTAACACGCCACTGTTAACAATGGATAGACATTCCAACCAAAATATCAACAAGGATGCTGTGGCACTGAACGACGCACTAGATCAAATGGACTTAACAGGTACATACAGAAACTTCCATCCCAAAAAAGCAAAATATACATTCTTTTCAAATACACATGGAATATTTTCAAAGATAGACCACATGATAGGACAGTATGCAAGCCTCAACAAACTCTAGAGAACTGAAATCATAACAAGAATTTTCTCAGACCACAAGGGCTTGAAACTAGAAACTAATCTCAAGGAAAAAACTCAAAAACATTCAAACTCATGGAGACTGAACAGCATGCTATTAAACCATGAACGGGTCAATAATGAGATCAAGGAAGAAATCAAAAAGTTTCTGGAAACACATGAAAATGAACGTGCAACAGGCCAAAACCTATGGGACACTGCGAAAGCAGTCCCAAGAGGGAAACTCATACCAATACAGGCATACCTAAAAATGTTAGAAAAATTTTAAATAAACCACCTAACCCTACACCTAAAAAAAACTAATGGAACAACAGCAAACAAAGCCTAGAGAAAGTAGAAGGAAGGAATTAATCAAGATTAGAGCAGAATTAAATGACATAGAGACTAAAAGAAGAATTCGAAGGATCAATAAATCCAGGAGCTGGTTCTTTGAAAAGATAAACAAAATCAACAAGCCTTTTAGCAGACTCATCAAGAAAAAAAGGGAGAGGACACAAATAAATAAAATCAGAAATGAAAGAGGAGAGATTACAACTGACACCACAGAAATGGAAAGGACTGTAAGAAATTACTACATACAGCTATATGCCAAGAAATTTGAAAACCTGAGAGAAATGGACAACTTTCTAGAAACATAATCTTCCAAGGTTGAGTCAAGAAGAAGCAGAAAGCATGAATAGACCAATATCAGCTAGGAAAATTGAAGCACTAATCAAAAAAGTCCTGGCACACTAATCCCCTGAACCGGTCAGTTCCACAGGACTTTTTATGAAAGTTAAGAAGAGCTAACCCCTATCCTTCTTGATCTATTCCAAAAAAATCCAAGAAGAGGGAAGACTCTCAAACTCTTTTTATGAGGCCAGCATCCTCCTAATCCCAAAAGGAGATAAAGACATAACAAAGAAAGAAAACTACAGGCCAATATCACTAATGAACATAGACGCTATAATCCACAACAAAATATTGGCAAACTGCATCCAGCAATACATTAAAAAAGTTATACACCATGATCAAATGGGATTCATCCCAGGGATGCAAGGATAGTATGATATACACAATTCGATAAACACATTACATCACATAAACAGGAGGAAAGACCAAAACCACATGATCATATCAATAAATGCAGAAAAAGCATTTGATAAGGTACAGCACTGATATGATAAAAACACTCAGCAAAGTGGGAATAGAGGGAGCATATCTCAACATAGTAAAGGCTATATATGAGAAACCTATAGCCAACATCATGCTCAACCGGCAAAAACAAAACTTTTCCCACTAAGATCAGGAACAAGACAAGGATGTCCACTTTCACCTCTTCTGTTCAACTAGTATTGGAAATCCTTCCCAAAGCAATTAGACAAGAAAAAGAAATAAAGGGCATCCAAATTGGAAAGGGATAAGTAAAACTGTCATTGTTTGCAGATGACATGACAGTGTACATAGAAACTCCTATAGACTCCACCAAAAAACTACTCGACCTACTAAGTGAATTTGGCAAAACAGCAGGATACAAAGTCAATATTCAGAAATTAAAGAAATTTTGAACACCAACGATAATTTATCAGAAACAGAAATTAGGAAAAGAATCCCACTTACTATAGCAACGAGAAATATAAACAACCTAGAAATAAACCCAACCAAGGAAGCAAAAGACCTCTACTCAGAAAACCACAGAACATTGAAGAAATTAAGGAAGACACAGATAATTGGAAGGATATACCATGTTCACGGATTGTAAGTTTTAACATCATCACAATGTCCATACTACCCTAAGCAATTTAAGATTCAACACAATCCCTGTTAAAATACCAATGACATATTTCACAAATATAGAACAAATGTTTCAAAAATTTATATAGATCCATAAATGACTCCAGGTAGCCACAGAAGTTTTGAGAAAAAAGAACAAAGGAGGAATCACAATACCTGATATCAAACTATATAATAAGCCCACTGTAATCAAAACAGCCTGCTTCTGGCATAAGAACAGACACACAGATCAATGGGACAGTATAGAGAGCCTGGAAATAAGCCCATGTCTCTATGGTCAATTAATATCCAACAAAGGGGCAAGAGCATAAAATGGAGCAAAAATAGCCTCTTCAAAAGGTGTTTTGAGATCTGGGCAGCTATACGCAAAAAAATGAAACTTGACCACCAACTTAAGCCATACACCAAAATAAACTCAAGAGGGATAAAAGACTTAAATGTAAGTGATAACACCATAAAAGTACTACAGGCAGGAAAATTTCAGATACTGCACACATCAATATTTTCACCAATACGTCCCCTAGGGCAAGGGATATAAGGGAAAGAATAAACAAATGGGACTATATCAAACAAAAAAGCTTCTGCATAACTAAAGAAAATGTCAAAAAATGGAAATGGAACCAACTATATGGGAAAATATATTTGTGAATGATACCTTGGACAAGGGTTTGATCTCCAAAATACAAAAAGAACTCACATGACTCCACACGAGGAAGACAAACAATCCAATTAAAAAATAGGCAAAAGACCTAAGCAGACACTTCTCCAAGGAGGACATACACAGGGCCCAGAGACATATGAAAGGATGTTAAGTATCACTAGCCATCAGAGCGATACAAATTAAAACCACAATGAGATACCACTTCGCTCCAGACAGAATGGCCATCATAAACATATCAACAAACAACAAGTGCTGGCAAGGTTGAGGCAAAAAGGGAACCCTAGTACATTGTTGGTGGGAATGCAGACTGGTGCAGCCACTGTGGAAAAACAGTATGGAATTACCTCAAAAAACTAAAAATGGAACTGCCTTTTGACCTGGCAATTCCACTGCTGGGACTATACCCTAAGAATCCTAAAACACCAGTTCAAAAGAACCTATCTACCCCAATGTTCATAGCAGCACAATTTACAATAGCCAAGTGCTGGAAGAAACCTAAGTGCCCATCAGTAAATGAGTGGATCAAAAAACTGGTACATTTACACAGTGGAATACTACACAGCAGAAAGAAAGACGGAGCTCCTACCACTTGTGACATGGATGGATCTGGAGAGCATTATGCTGAGTGAAATAAGCCAGGCAGTGAAAGACAAATACCATATGATCTTACTTATTAGTGGAACCTAATCAACAAAACAAGCAAGCAAGCAAAATATAAGCAGAGACATTGAAATAAAGAACAAACTGACAGTAACCAGAGGGGAAGGGGGAGGGAGATAATGGGGGAAAGAAGGGGAACGGTCGTGAAGGAACATGTATGAAGGATTCATGGACAAAGCCAAAGAGAGGTAGGATAGAGGGTGGGAGGTGGGGGGTGGGAGTGGGTGCAGCTGGGGAAAATGGTGGCAGGAAAATGGAGAAAACTGTATTTGAACAACAATAAAAAAAAATTCTAGTAAAAAGAAGTACAAATTAGTTGTTATGGTATAGTCATGAGGTTGAAAGTACAGTATAAGGAATATAGTCAATAATATTATAATAACTATGTATGGTGTCAGGTGAGTACTAGATTTATTAAGGTGATACTATGTAAGTATATAAACATCTAATCACCGAGTTGTACACCTGAAGTTAATATAATGTACAGCAGCTGTAACTGAAAATTTTTAAAAGATTTTTGAAAGATATATATATATAAATTCATTATACAATTGGATAAATTTCTTAACTGTCCCTAATAAAAATGGAGAATAAAAAAATATATCTTATATGAAGACCAGGGAAGTACACAAAAAACACTTCTGCTATATTCCTAAGTATTATGTGCCAAGGAAAATAATTTGTGTGATGTGAGCTAGCCTCTTTTTAATGGAATACCGTATTTATTTAAAAGAATGAATGACACAGGAACTATGCTTATTGGGACTTGGTTAATTGGCATATACTTTCTCAAAAATAAATGTGAGCTTCTCCCTGCAAATAAATCCATGTAAACAAAAGTCCCAAGTCCCCAGGCCTGGCTCTCAGGCTCTCGAGGCTCTCAGCCCAAGCGCGGAGTCTGAAGCCAGGGAGCTCAGTGTTGGGGAGTCCCTACCTCTAACAATGTGTCAGATCCCTCTTCCTAGCTATTCATGACGCTGCCCCACTTCTCACGGCCACTGGGGGGTCGTGTTTCCAAAGAAACCAATCAGCGTCACTGTGGTTCTGGTTGTAAAGTCCTCACCGACTAGTGAACTCCTCAGACTTCCAGCGGCTGGGTCATAAAGCCGCCAATCCTTCTGCTGCTCTCAGGGACCCTAACCCCTACCGACACCTGGGCTGGCAAGTGTTGGGACGGGAGGAAAACGGCTTCTGCGGTGGAGGGTCTAGGGAACCCGGCGGAGGCGCAGGGCCCCGAGGAAGGCGCATTTCCACAACCCCTGGCCTAGACCCCAGACGCCACCTCCCACCCTCTCCCCAGCCCTGCCCCTCTTTTGTCTTCCCACCTCCTCCTCTCAACCACTGCACCCTTTTCGGTCTCCTTGCGCCCCGCTCCCCTGCACCAACCAGAGCGTGGACTCGAACCGCACGGGGGGAGGAGGGGAGGAGGGTCACAGGGTCTCAGCCCCTCTCCACCCCCAGGTCCCCATGCCCTGAGAATTTTTTGCACCGTCATGGCTGGATTGGGACACGGGAAGTCCTGGTACAACTGTGTAGGCATGTGGACGACGCGCAGTAGATACGGTTCCACAGCTACTCTGACCCCGAGGGTGGAGCCGCGGGCACCTTGGATGGAGCAGTTGTGGGTAGAGCAGGAGGATCCACATCATTGGATCGTGCAGACACGGGCTGTCACGCACGTTGCACAGATTGATGGAGGGAATTTGAACAAATTACGTGGCTACTACAACCTGAGTGGGATTAAGGTTACATAGGGTCACCGCCAAGACTGATGTGAAGTGGCTTATTTCGTTTTCTTCTAGGAAGTTTATGGTTTCAGGTCTTCTGTTTGTCTTTAATTCATTTTGATTCACTTTCGTAAGTAGTGTAAGATAGCAGTGCAATATCACTCTTACGCATGTTTATCCAGTTTTCTCAACGCCATTTATTTAAGGGACTATCCTTTCCCTGTTGAGTATTCTTGGCTCCCTTCTCAAATGTTAGTTAACATTTGTGAGGGGTTATTTCTGGGCTCTCAATTCTGCTCTACTGGTCTAATTTTAGGCCAGTACCATACTGTTTTGTATACTATAACTTTGTACTATAGTTTGAAGGCAGGAAATGGGGTTCCTCTCACTTTGAGCTTTATCAGAAGTGCTTTGATCATTTGGTTCTTTTGTGGTTCCATACAAATTTTAGGATTGCTTTTTTCTATTTCTCTGAAAAATGATATTGGAATTTTGATAGGGATCCTATTGATTATACATGGTTTTAAATAATATGGACATTTTAGAAGTATAAATTCTTCCAATCCTTTGTGTCTTCAATTTTTATTATCAATGCCTTGTAGTTTTTCAGTAAACAGATCTTTCACTGCTTGGTTAAATTTATTTCTAAGTATTTATTGGTTTTGGTGCTGTTGTGAATTAGATTTTTAATATTTCTTTTTCAGATGTTTTGTTGTTACTGTGTAGAAATCTGTTTTCTATAGGTTGACTTTTGTAACCAGCAACTTTGGTAAATCCATTGATAAGTTCTAACAGCCTTTGGTTTAAAGTCTCTTTTATCTGGTATAAATATTGCTATACCAGTTTTTTTTCTTTTCTATTTCCACTTGCATGAAATATCTTTTTCCGTATCTTCACTTTCAGTCTGTGTGTGTGTCTTTTGATCATAAGTGAGTCTCTTGTAGACAGCATATGTACGGGTCATTTATTATATCCATTTGGCCACCCTATGTCTTTTGTTTGGAGCACTTAGTCCATTTACATTTAAAGTAATTATTAATAGGTATGTAGGTATTGCCATTTTATTAATTGTTATCTGATTGTTTTTGTGGTTCTCTGTTCCTTTCTTCTCCTGCTATCTTGTCTTGTATGTTAAATTTCTGTAATGTTATGTTTGGATTTCTTTTTATTTTTTATCTATTATAGGTTTTGGTTTGTGGTTGCCATGTGCTTCATATACAAGATCTGCCCAAAAAGAATCCAACTATGTAATATGAAAAACAGGCATTTATTGAAGAAGACACAAGAAATATTGTACGTAGGACAAGGATGCCTCAGTCCCTTTCAAAGTAGGCACCATGGGACCTCACGCAGTTCTCCCAACTGCCATCAGCTGCCCCATCATATTTTCCTGAATCTCATCAATGGTCTGAAAATCTCTTCCCTTTCAAAGGTGATTATAGTTTTGGGAAAAGCCAGAAGTTGCAAGGCATCAAATCTGGGCTGTAGTGGGGCTAAGTCACCTGGGCGATTTGATGTTTTGCAAAAATACACTGCACGAGAGGTGATGCATGAATGGGTGTGGAGTTGTCATGACGAAGCTGCCAATCACTAATTGCCAATAGCTGCAGCGTTCTGAACCATCTGATAGTTTCTACAGAGGAATGTTCAAGCTTAACGCATGATTTGATGCAGATTTGTTGCTCTACTCACTCAGTCATTTTGAATATGAGGGCCACACAGTACACATGCTCACTCCTCAGCATCTACTGCCCCCACTGACTAGTACAGTGAAGTAGTCATTATTCACACATTCACATTCCAGTTCACTCCCTGGTCGCCAGGTTACATCAGAGTCACACAAACCATTCTCGTTATATTAACAATGGTTGGACTTTTTCAGGACAGAACTTGTATACCAAGCTATGTTTATAGCAGTATATTTTAACTCTGTGCTCACGCAAGTTCAAAGGCATTGTAAAGTCACTACATTTTTTACTCACCTTCCTATATTTATGGTTTCTGACATCACTTTTACCTCTTTTGTGTAGATGTATCCTTTATTATTGTATTTACATATGATCTTACTATTTTTGCCTTTTAACATTTGAATGAGCTTAATAATTGGTTAATCCAATGCTTTTACTGTTTGCCTTTGTCAGTGAAATTTATCCTTCCCAATATTTTCTTATTTTTAGTTTTGCCCTTTTATTTTCTACTTAGATAAGTACCTCTAATTTTTTTTTTTTTTGTCTGAGAACTCTTTTATATCTCCTTTGATGCTAAATGATAACCTTGCTGGATAGAGTCGTCTTAGTTGTAGGTTCTTTCTTTCATCACTTTGGTGCCAGACCCTTCTGGCAGGGAAACTTTCTGTTGAAAAATCAGCTTGAAGTTTTATGGGAGCTCCCTGGTATGATGCAAATGTTGGTATACTTGATGCGATCCTCAATTTTTTAATTTCTTTTTCTTTTTGTTGTTCCAGTCGGCATTTTCTACTACCTTGTCTTCCAAACCACTGATTTGATCCTCTGCTTCATCTAATCTACTGCTGATCCCCCTAGTGTATCCTCCATCTTCAGTTATTGCATTCTTCAGGTCTGATTCTTTTATGTTTTCTCTTTAAGTCCTTATGGATTTATCTATTCTTCTCTTGAATTAATGAACATCCGTATAACCAGTGTTTTGAATTCTTTATTTTACAGATGCCTCCCTCTACATAATTTAGTTCTTTTCCTGGAGTTTTGTCCTTTTCTTCCTTTTGGGCATGATTCTTTGTCTCCTTATTTTGACTGACACTCTTTTCTCTATTAGGTAGATCCACCACATCTCCGTCATGAAGGAATGGCCTTATGTAGAAGATATAGGGCTCAGTGGTGCACTCCCCGCAGTCACCTGAGCCAGAAGTGTTGCCTGCGTGGGTTGCACATGCCTTTTTTATGTAGTTCGGCCTCAATTGCCGCTGGCACACTAGAGGGTGGGGCTGATCCTCAGGCTGACTAGCTGTGAGGGCTGGCTGCAACTGTAGCAGATAAACTGTTGTACAGGGGTCAGCCCCACGGAGGAGTCACTTTAGTGGGGCTCTGGTGTCAGCCAAGGCTACCAATCAGGTCTTTCAGTTGTGGAGCTTGTTGCTGGGGGTGGGGGTCTCTGGTGCTGTCTGAAACTGGCCACTGTGTGTTGCGTATGGAGCTTCTTGGGATGGGCTATTGTGTAGGCTGAGGTCAGCCACCAATTGTGTCCAGCTTAGGACCTCTTGCTAAGAGACACCATGTGACCTTTGGTACGTCACCACTTGTGCTGCTCATGGAGGCACTTGGGAGAGGCTGTGATGCAAGCTGAGGCTGGCTGTCACTTGTGCCAGGTTTGGGGGCCCCCTGGCAGGAGCTATAATGTACAATGACACTGGCCACCACTCCTGTGGGTTCTGAGGGAAGAGTCTGCAGCATGAGCTGAGGCAGATTGCTCATGTGGAGTCCGGAACCACTGGAAGAGGCTCAAGCCAGGCAAGTGGGTTGGGTGGGGAAACTTTAAGGTGGATGAATGATGTTAGTTTAATGGAGTGACATATTTTGTGCCTGTGTGGGCTGGGCCAGCTGGGTAGGAAGAGAGCTCAACAAAGAAACAACGGCACCTGCCAGTGCTTCCATTCTGAGAGAGTATCCCAATTCCTGCAGCCCTGAAGTTAGTATATTCCATCCCACAAGCACTTCTCAAGCTGCTGCCCCTTTGGAGCTTAGGAGTTAGTGGGTTTTATGTGCAAGCCCTTTAAGAGCAGCATCTAGGTTTCCCAAGCCCTTTATCTCTTTGATTCAATCCCTGTTGGTTTTCAAAGCCAGATGTTATGGGAACTCTTCTTCCCAGTCCTGGTGCCCTGGTATGGGGAACCTGCTGTGAGGGTAGGACACCTCATACCTCGGAGTGGTCTCCATAGTCAATATATCCCTCTATGTCACCTTCATAATCACCACACTGTGGGTATGGGGCTGGCCCAGTCTGCATCTCCACCCATCTTACCCATCTTGATGTGGCTTCTTCTTGACATTCTTAGTTATAAGAATTCTGTTCAGTTAGTCTTCAGGTGGCTCTTGAAGTGATGGTGGTGGTTTTATAATTTGGTAGTAATTTTGATGTGTTCAAGGGAGAAGACGAATTCGAGTTTACCTACTTCACCACCTTTTTCTACCTCCAACCTGTATGATCCTTTCGATGTGCTATTGAATTTGGTTTACTAATAATTTTTTAAATAAGCATATTATTTGTCAGTGATATTGGTCTGTAATTGTTTTTTCTTGCAGTGTCCTTATCTGGCTTTGGTATAAGTGTGATGCTAGCCTCACAAAGTGAGTTTAGGACTGTCCCCTCCTCCTCAATTATTTGGAAGACTTTCAGGATTATTCATTCCTTACATGTTTCATAGAATTCACCAGTGAATCCATCTGGTCCTGAACTATTTATTGTGTTGGGAGGATTTGATTATTGATTCAATCTCCTTACTTGTTATTGGTCTGCTCTTATTTTGTATTTCTTCATGATTCAGTCTTTTTTCTTTTTTTCTTTTGACAATTTTTATTGTTGACACTATTATAGATGTCTCCCATTTCCCTCACTTTGCCTCCCTCCACCCAGCCCCCACCCACCCCTGGCCCTCACCATATTGCTGTCTGTGTCCATGGGCTATGCGTATATGCATATACGTTCTTTGGCAAATCTCTTTCAGGCCCTCGAACCACCCCCAAGATCTGTTAGTCTGTTACATCTTCATGATCAGTCTTGTAAGGTTGTATGTTTCTAGGACTTGATTCCATTTCTTCCAGTTAACCTACTTTATTTGGTATATAATTGTTCATAGCAGTCTTTCATGTTCCTTTGTACTTCTGTGGTCAGTTGTAATGTTAAAGAACCTTGATCAGAGGAAGAGACTACCTCCTTCCCCAAGAGGAAAAGTCAATTTCCCAAATCTTCTTGCAGTTGGACACAGGCATGAGTTTCCCACAGTCAGGTGTGGTGACTTGGACTCAGGAACACGGTGTCACAAAAAGGCTGGGACTGTGCAGAATTCATTTGGCAAAGGTGGTAATGAGTAGGAGTAGTGACATCCAGTTTCCAAGCACATCAATAACAGCAGTCCTAACTGCAGGTTACAGGGTCCAGTGTCAGGAGTGTCAGTGGTGTGGACAGTGGTGTCTGTGCTCAGCATCAGGGGTCATGGTTCATGTGTGGAACACAATTTAGAATGGGATCGTGAATTCTGCTCCTGGCTGTTGCAGTTTCAATCCTGTTCTGTGGCTTTCTCTGAAAGAAAATGAGCCCCCAATAATATATATTTATTTATATTCATATTAGAAAAATTTGGAATCCATTGTTTGCTCATAAGAAGTGAGTTAAGAAATCAATGTAGATAATAGAGAGCAAGCGTTTAGAGATTTTCTTTACGCTGAGCCAATAACCACTATCTAAATACTCCATCTGGCTATACCGCACGGTAAAGAAAACAACATGTACCTCCCAGGACCTTTCTTGCCTTTTTCTTCCCAGGAGTAAAAACAAAAAAAACAAAAAAAAAAAAACCCCACATATGTGAATTTAAGAATCCCCAATCTTGGTGCTCTCATCATTGACATCAATGATTACTAATTTGGCTAAGCCCTAAAATTGTTTGTGGGCTTTTAACAAAATACTCAGGCCTCTTCCCAGACCCACCATCTCAGAATGTTTGGCCCAGAGCCCAGGAAATGTTTATTTAACAAGCCCCACATGTGAGGCTGATGGACAACCATGTGGAAATCCTGTTGTATGTTCTTACTACTAAGTGTGATCAACTGTAAGCAGTATCGACACCAGCCTTGTTAAAAGTTCAAAATAATCCCCTATTCCAGACTGACTGGATCTTAATTAGATGTCCAGGTGATTCCTGTGCGCACTAAAGTTGGTCTACATGTCTCCTAGATGTAGAACCAGAACTGTGCAGGCAGCTCTTGTTTGTGGTCTGATCAGACTGCTCAGTACTGGAGGGGGGTCCAGGGTTCAGTCCTTATTCTTTCTCTCCTATAATCATCACTCCCTAGGTGACCCTTCTCTGTGGTCAAGGCTTTAAATATAATTTACATGAGTCACCTCCCAAGTCTTTTTCTGCAGGCATTTCTACTAAACACTGACATATTTAACTCAACTTCATTGTCCATCATCTCTTATGCTCTGAGCCCTCAGAAGGTGGGTACTATGGTAATATCCATAACATAATGATCTAGTAACTTTTGTTGGATTCAGGCTCCTATGTGGATCAACTGAACAAAGCTGAGCAGACTCATTATTCAGCTTTAATTATACCTCTCACTGATTTACGCCTTGATTTGACATTCAAGGTCCTTCACAAATTTGTTTCAACAGTGCCAAACAGATGGGAGACATTTACTAAAATTTATCACACTACAATCTATCCCCTGAATTCACTGTGCTGAATCCCTCCCCACACTGCACCCTACTACTTGGAACATCTTTTATTTTCTTCATTGACTCAAATAATCCACATCCATCAGGTTCTGTACAAAGTTCCACTTCATTCATGCAACTCTTGAGTACTGCGGTGACTTGCCCAGGAACTTCAGTAGACTGTTTCTCTCCTCCTCTTCTGACATTTAAGCAGGTTCTAGTCATTTAAATCTCTGGGTGTGCATCATAAGGGCAATAAACTTCTCAGAAGTATCGTTCCTCCCATACTAATTGAGGACAAACATCAGGATATACTTTTCCAGTCCCCACCTCCAGCATCCAAAAGATATATGCTAAGCATGTATCCATGACCGAATGAGATGCTGAATTAATAAATTAACTCATTAATGGCTCACAGACTCTGCCTCCTTGTGAACAGACTGGGCCAGCCTTCACTCTCAAGTGATAATGTGTAGCCACTCACCTTGCCCCAGCTGACCTGATGTTAACACTCATTGATTGCCTCCCGCTCTGACGGTTAGGGTGAGGTTGTGAGCACAGCTTCTCCTGTCCTCTCCCAGTACTCACCTGCTAGCCTTTTTGAGTGCTCTTTGTTCAGATCATGCTCCATGACTTAGTTGTAGTATCACTGTACATTCCTCAAATTTAAGTGGTAAATCTTCATCTTGTGAAGATCTTGGTCTCATTGTCAAGCTAACTTGGCTCTTCCATCAACCAGTGAACATAAGACTTTGCCTTTATGTCCTCACTGTCATAGCAGATGAAGGGTTGGTTGTCCATGAAGACAAAGGCAGTAAATACAGGGACTCCTGGAGCTGGCTCAGACACAGCTGAGTAGAAATACTATAGAGTGTGATCCTGAGGTAGGAACTAGAGACAGTGGATCAGAACAATCTCCAGTATTTATTGAGAACGCAGTCCCCAATGTGTGGGAAATGAGTTTGTGTCCATGTGTGTATGTGTGACAACACACAACATAAAACAATAGGAAGGCAACTGCACAAGTGAATTCAAATTCTGTAGAGTATGGGAAAATTCAGGGAAATAAACAAACAGAGAAAGATGACAGTACAACACCTCAACAACAAAAGTTCAATGAGAAAGCTGTCCTTGAGCTGGGCTTGAAGTAGAGGGATCTGAAGTGGAGAAATTCTAGAAATACTCTATTTCTTGTATTGCTGTATGAGTTGCCTGGAAATAGGATGCAGGTCCCCAGCTAGAATTGTGTAGCATCTCAACTCTTGACCATTCCCTTGTTCTTCCCACTAACGTCCCCTTCCCCCAGACTACCTTTGGTGTCACTGTGGAAAATGCAATGACCTCAGAGTCAGGAAGTTCCATCCCTACCTTACTCCGTTTCCCTGGGAAACCACCTCTTTCTGTGGGTTTCAGTGCCATCATCTCTATAACAAAGCTGTTACATTAGAAGACCCAGAACCCCCTAGCTCTAATATTCTATAATCTCATGACTTCTAAAGGCACCCAGTGAGCCCATGTGATGGATGTGTAGGAGAGAGATGGTGCAGGCAGAGTGAGGGAGCACCTGAATGTGAGAGACAGCCTGTAGCTCTCCTTGTCCCAGCCACCCTGGTCTTTTTTTCTGTTCCTTAAATATGTCCTTTCTATCCCAGAACTTTGCGGTTCTTTATTCTTCCCTCATCTGGCATACTCTACCCCACCTACTTGCCACAACATTTGGTTTTGCCTCTAGTAGCTTCTGTTGATATGTTACTTCCCCAGGAACTATATGCCCTACCCCACACCACCTTTCATCCCAAGCAAGGTGCCACTATGGCCGGTGAGCATCATGCCATTTCATGTTTGCCATCTACCTCGGTAAATTCCATGAAAACATTTTTTTCTGGTACATCTCTATTCCTAGTGCCTATAACAGTATTATATTAGTCAGGATGCTCCAAGAAACAGAACCAGTAGGATGCGTGTCTATAAAAACATATATATATATACACACACACACACACACATAATATAAATCTATTTTTACATACACTTGTGTAAATATATAATTACATATAGACAGAGAGAGAGACAGAGACACAGAGAGAGACTGAGACTGATTTTAAGGAATTAGCTTCTGCAATTGGGGAGAGCTGGCAGGTTCAAAATCTGAAGTGCAAACCTGTAGACTGGAGACCCTGGGGAAGAGCTGATGTTGCAGTTTGTACCCAAAGGCAGTCTTGATGCAGAATTCCTTCTTTATCAGGGGACCTTCAAAGGATTGGCTAAGGCCTACCCATGTTATCATCGAAGGTAATCTGTTTTACACAGAGTCTACTGATTTAAAAGTTAATGTCAACTAAAAAATAACCTCATAACATATAGACTGGTATTTGGCCAAAAACCTAGGTATCCTAACCTAACCAAACTGACACATAAAATTGGCCATCACAAGTTCTTAGCACAAATGTGTAATTATATACATATATATTTTATTTACATGTCTATTATATATATTTATATGAGAAGGAAATAAATCATCCATGTTCTACTTTTGGCCATTAGATGCTTTCAGGTTGGCTCCTGTGTCATTTTGACATGTCCTTATCCTTTTACTGAACACATTCTGGCACTACAGTACACCCCAACCATTCTCCAGGAGAATCAACCATTCTCCAAGGAGCCAGAGTATTTCTAATGCATCTATTATAACTTATTTCACCATCATTCTACTGTTAGATATCTTTTTATTTTTAGTTAACTTTCTATTACAGGTGTTCTCCATTTTCTGAAAGTTTTCCATTTTACCTACATTAATATGGTAACAACTTTCTTCATAAAAGCAAAAATCCTCTTAGCAAAAATAGGTACAAATGTAGGTCTTCATAAAAGTGAAGTGGCATAATGTGACCTTTCAGAAAGTAGGGATACTTTTTATATCATTTCAGCTTACAAAAGGTTTCATAGGAATGCTCTACTTTAGGAGAGGGGTAAAACTGTATATAAAATTACTATTATATAAAATTTCAAATATATTTAAAAATTAAAGATAGTACAATGATCCCATCGCCAACTTCAGTAATTATCCCTCCCTCAGAGAATTATAGCAGCCTGGATAGGGATCTGGATCATTGAGGTCTGTTTATGTAAGTAAAGCAGTGAAAAATCATCTTCATTAATTCTGTGGGACCAGTTTTCAACAGCAAAGCCTGCAATAGTGAAAGACAGGTCCTTTTCCCCTTCTTAGGCTTGAAGGTGGCTCTGAGCATACCCTTTGGCTGTGAGATGCTTAGATATTTCAGATGAAACCTCAAGAGGTATTAGAATGAATCACTGGAAAAATAAAGAAGCTGTGAGTATAGTTGTATCTTGGGTTTTTAGGGGAAGTTCTTATTAATTACACTTAGAATAGATTCTGTTCTCTCTACACTTGAGGCTCTTTGGTTATAAGAGATTTTCAAGGGGAATTTTAAATCATAAGAAACCACATTTCTTTCTAATGTGGTCTAAACTATGGTACACTGTCACAATCAACTCCAAGACTTTATTGATACCTGTGGGGTTTTTGAGGGGGAGAGTATATATAAAGGGAGGGACAAAAGTAGGTTAACAGTTGTTTGTATGGAAAATAATAAAATAATTAATAAATAATAATATAAGAATAAACTGTGTTTTTTGTACTCACGACTCCTATTTATTGTGAGATTTTATGTGTATATTAGCTTGTACTATTGTCTAGAAAAAAACTACTGGAATTATTAGAATGTAATACCCATGAGGGCAGAGAAGGCTCCAGACCCAGCAGAGACCTGGAGTACTAATCGAGAAGCCACAGCTAGGGACAGACCATGCTGACACTTAGTACCTGACTTTCTCAGATGCTGTCAGGTAGATCTTAGATGGAGGGTTCTGCTCTCCTCATCTATTTCCCCCTTCTTCTCCATATGACTGGACTTTCCTCCAGGAAGGATGCTCTTCTCAGCACACAGATACGAAAATGTCATCTGGGCACCAGAGAAGTGAAACTGTAACTAATCAAGTGGGCACTCAGCAGAGGTGGACCTCACCTCAGTAAACCCCCAGTCCTACTCAGAAATGGTCCCCTCAGACATTTCCTCACAGTCCTTGCACCAGAGGGAGGTGTGAAATTTTCAAGGATATTAGGCTTCGGTTTACTCTTTTCTTTAAAAATGCTTTTATTATGGAAATTTCAAATACATACAAAAGTCAAGAAATCATAAGTGAACCATTATTATCAACTCATAGCTATCATGCATCATTTATATCCCCACTTAGTTCCCCATTCCCAATACATACTGAATATTTCAAAGAAAATTAATTAGATGTATCATTTCATCTGTTAATATTTTTAATGCACCCCTAAAAGATTTTTATAAATTTCATAATTATATTATCACTTCTAAATATAAGAATTTTAATATCATCAAATTTCCAGTGTATGTTCACATTTCCCCAACAATTGTATATATTTTTCATAACAATTGAGGTGTCCCTCAAATATCTTTTAACTTACTGGTTCCCTTTACTGTTTTTTTTTCCTTCTCGCAATTTATTTACCTAAAAACCAGCCTTCACTTCTGTCAGTTTGTCCACAGCTTCCAGTTTCCTCCGCTTTGTGGTAACAAAAATGTTTCTTAGTTAAGGTGATGCTGATATTTTCTTTGATTCTCTAAGCTCATTTAGTTCTTTAACAAACTCTATTCATAGTGAATAGTGAATTTATTGGGGTGACATTGCTTAATAAAATTATACAGATTTAAGGTACACAATTCTACAACACATTATCTGTACATTACTGTATGTTCACCACGCCAAGTCAAGCCTCCGTCCATTTCCGTTTTATACCCCATACCCTCCTCCACCTCCCCCCAACACCCTCTCCCTTGGCAATGACCACACTGTTGACGTTCTCCAGGACTTTTTCTCTTTTTTGCTCAATCCCTACGCCACCCCCTACCCAGCCCCACCCCAACATTCTTAATCAGCTTTCCTCCACACCAG